>JAAAKG020139170.1:0-12436 GCA_010014905.2 Druon quercuslanigerum
GTACCGGCTCAGGGATCGAACCCCGGACCTCTGAGGTGAAGTCCGAGCATCTAACCACTGAGCCACCGAGGCTCTCTAATAAATTTTATTATTTTCATTATTATTATTATTATTAATATTATTATTTTATTTAATTTTCTCTTAGAAAAATGCTAGAAAGTTGCAGATTTTTCTAAAAAATGGAGGTAATATTAGACTTTTTTTTTCCATATAGGATATGGAAGAATATTTGAAATCCCTGTTTTATTTCAGAAAAAAATATATATTCAGAAAAAAGAAACAGATTGTTTAAAATATGATTCTCTCTAATATTTATTTATTAATTAATCATAAAGAAGAAGGCAAAGCAAAGTTGAAAATTTTAGAAAAAAAACGCAACTTTGTACCACTTATCTTACAGAAGATAGTTATAAACAAATAATAAATTGTTTAAATAATATCTTTTGTGAATTCGAATTAATTATTACCAAACTGACTAAAAAATAGGCAAAAAGTTACAAATTTTAGAAAAAAATCGCAATTATCTGGCATCAATAGAGATAAAGATGGTTATGAACAATAATAACGTTTATCCCATTATTTTTGATGAATTAAAATTTTTTATTGAGTCATTCCAAGTGAATAATCGACAAATATTTTTAAAATTCAGAAAAAAACGCAACTTTTTGTTATTAAACATAAGTATAAATTGTTTAAACAATTATTTTTTTAACTTAAATTAATTGTTACTTCGCTTTAATTAATAAGTGTACAAAAAGTAACAAATTTCAGAAAAAACAATTAATTTTGCTAAATTTAATTAAATTTTAACTTGCTTAAAGTTATAAGTTGGCAAAAAGTTGAAAATTTCAGAAAAACTGAAATTTCTAGCATTAATCAAAGACAATATTAATAGAAACAATTAACAATTATTTAATTAATTATTTTTATTAACATTTATTAAGTATGACCTCACTCTAATCTAAAATGGGAGACAAGGCGCAAAATATTTGAAAAAACCGCGACTATATATTTCGGTTCTAAAAGAAAATTGTTAAAAACAATATACAATTATGTAAAAATTTTATTTAAACATCTAATTTTCAGTAGAAGGTAGTATTTTATGTATTGGAAGCAAATTTTATCTTTAAAACAGAAAAAAATCGTAATTAGCGCAAAAAACTCGCAAAACCAATTTTTTCACTTATGGGGTTTTTCTTTCATTTATTTTTTTAAATGGATTTAGGAGGGTGATATTCAAAAAATACTATTTTATTCTTATACTATTTCTAATTGTGAAAATAAGTTTAGAGTTTCAACTCAATTCAGCTAATATTGACGATTCTGCCAAAAAACTGAAAAACCGTATTTTTTTCTTATGGGAAATAGTTGTGTTTTATAAAAAAAAAGCTATAAAAACAAAATCTCGTGCTTTCTAAAACTTTTGGGTACCCAGTTTTAGTTTTAAGAGTGAAAAATATAATTTGGTCATTGTGAATTCTCTTTTGTTAAAGCTCTTTGGGCTTTAACCAAAATGTTAGTCAAACATTTAACTGTCTTTTAAAAGTTAAACTATTTCGTTAAAAACTCAACTGCAACCGTTTTGTGACAAATTAACTTTTTTTTTTTGTTGAAGATTCGTCTCTTTCGGTTGAAAATTATCTACCAGATAGTTTTATTTTTAAACAAGAAAAATTAAAATTGTACTTAATTAATTGTACTTAAATTGTACTTAAATGAATTTTTAATAAAAAAACGAAATTTAAAAAAAATGGATCTTTTTCCAGAACAAATTTCAGTTTATTTTCCAACACCAAAGTATAAATTTTAATCAAAAAGTGAATTTTCTATCAAATAGTTAAATTTTCAAGAAAACAGCAGTATTGACAACCCAAAGTATGACTTTTCAACAAAATTGTTGAATTTTTTACAAAACAGTTGCACTTTTATTTAAGGAATATTTAATTTTGACCAAGCAGGTAAATTTTAAGATCAGAAAAACAAGCTTTTAAAAAAGAGATAAATTTTTTAACCGAAAAATTTCCATTTTATTTGCGAAAGCTGACATTTCTTCTAAAACAGATGAATTAAAAAAAAAACGTTGAAAAAATAGTTGAATTTTAGTCCCAAAAAGATTCCAATTCACTTTCTTACACAAAAATAGAAATTGTAAACAATAAGTTAATGTTCTGCCTAGTAATCAAGCTTTCAACAAAAAATGTGACTTTTGAACAATATTTTAAAATTTTAAACCAAACTGTTGCATTTTTGTTCAAGAAAAATCGCTTGAAAACTTAGGCATTGATTTTTTTGAACGATTTTACAAATTTGTTCAATATTAGCGTCTTGTTTTCGATGTGCGCGGACCAACAGAACAGGGATCATCTTCAATCACCTCCCTCTCTTCCTTAAACCTTTAAAATCACTTTAACACTTGAGCATTTCTGTGTCCATTTAACTAACTTTCACAAAAAAATTATACGTTGACGCGTTGTTCCGCTTTCATACTTATCATAATTTCGACGTAGCGCAGGTACACGGTTTTCTGCAAACAAAGGTTACAGCCGTACTAATCATCATGGAAGCTTGAAATTTGGTGAGGTTAGAGGGAGAGGAAAACATATCAATATTCGACCCTGCTTATTTTTTTCGCAGCTTCCGGTGAGCGGCAAGAAAGACAGTCCTGTTATTTAATAGCCACTCCTTGTGCATCAAACATTTTGGTAGCACCCAGCAGGTGCTACCAAAATTTACTAGACGCCGCTAGATGTACTCTAGAGAAACCCTAGTTAAAGCGACTGCCATAAAATGGCCCTAGACGTTCGCTAGACTAGCTGAATATAGAAAGTATCCAGAAATAATCTAGATTTTCGGCAGGGCACACAGAGATAAGTTAGGTGAAACCATGGACCTATAAATTAATAAGACGGAGCACAATGTTCCATTTTAAGCGAGCCGGTAGACTTGGTACATCCAGAGGGACACAGACTAATCATCCCCCCCCCCCCCCAGGAAGTAGGGAGAACATGCGTTGTGTGCGTCATGCCCTTGCTTTTGCGTCCATCGATAAAACCGTCGCGTTAACCCTAAGAGAGTCTATCATTGCAATTCGGTTTGGTGTGGCGTCTGCTCCAAGTTCGGGATATTGGTTACCCCGAACTTGTGGAGATTAGTCGCTCTGAAATGTGGGTGTTCTATTTTCATAAAGCGCGTAAGAGTGGAACTGCGCCAAAGCGTCGCTTCTTCAAAACCGCTTGACTATACTGTTGTTTAAACGATTGGACCTGTTTGGGATAATGGCTATCCGGAATCAGCGGAGCCGTTCTACGAAACAGAAGTGGCCCTCTTCACTGTGATTGGCGAGACAACTTTACGTTTCAAGTGAGCAGCTCAAACACAATCACACGATTTTAAGATCCGTTTTCCTCTTGTGAAACTATTATCAAAAAAGTATGCAGATGCTAACAATTAGCAAGTGTACTAATTTAAAAAATTACAGATGGCCAATGGATAAAAAAGCACCCATACTTGAACATGCTTTTCTTTCGGATAAGAGGAATCCAAGATTGCGAAAAATTGCTTCAGTAAACGTTCCTAATTTAGAAGGACAGCAAAATAAATATTCTATTGATGATAATATTCAGGCTTCATGTTCTTCCTTTGTGTTAGATGTGAAAAAAGGTTTATCCACATCTGTCTCAGAAATTATTTAAAAAGAAGAAGAGTATGTTCTTTACAAAATATAAACTCTTCTGATCAACACAGGGAATTTTCCTAAAGAGACTTCTCTCTTGTATCATGTCATTTGCTTGAAAGATGCAGATAGCCTTGATCCTTCTCTAATTATATATAAAAACACAATCAGAAGAGAACAAAACAAAGTACAAAAATATCTGATAGAAGCAGCTAGATACAAGCATCTAGATTTAGAACTGCGATTTGCTGTCTAATATTGTGCAGAGGATATTCTACTTTCAAAAAGAAGAATGTTTAAACAAACGAAGGTCGATAGAGCAAAAGAAATTTGGGGTTCAGAAGTCAGTGCTGCACTATATTTCCTAGGAAACGAGCATTCCAAATCAGAGTATCAAACCACCACATGGTTTGTTGTCATTATAGCTATTTGGTTTTGAACGATAACGTTTTGAAATCTGCAGAGTGCTCTCAGAAAATTTAATAACGAAAAATATGAAGAAATGATTTCTTTTATAAGCTTCAGGGTGGATCTCTTTCTAAGAATTCGCATTGGCAATACAGGTGCTTTCAAACCAATTCAAAAGGGCTTTATGGTGTCCACAATGTCCGCTATTACTCTTCAAACACTTCTACAGCAAATGCTAGTGTCAGTACGCCTTGAAAGTCACTGGCAACAATTAAACTAACTGAAACGCCACTGACAATTCAAACTTCTTTAGCTAATGTTGTTGACATGCCCAGAAAGCTCCTGTCAATAATTTAACTAACTAGAACACCATTGACTCATCAAACTTCTTCAGCTAATGCTGTCAGTGTATCCTGGAATCCACTGACAAAAAACATTTTATCTAGCTGGAACACCTGTGACTCATCAAACTTTTCCAGCTAATGCTGTCAGTATATCCTGAAATCCACTGACAAAATACATTTTATCTAGCTGGAATACCTGTGACTCGTCAAACTTCTACAAAATTTTAAATAACTGTTGCACTATTCACTACTGAAACATCTCCAGCTAATGATGTTAATTTAATCAGCACATCAAAAATTCAACTAACTGTAGCACTATATCAACTGTTCCAGCTTCTCCCGATAATTTGGTGTATATGCCCAGGAATAAACTGGCAGAAACGCTATTAGCTGAAGCACCATCAACTATTCAATCATCATCAGCTCATTCTTAATATGGAATTAGCATTAACAACTTTACAAATTGTAAAGAAAAATTGGCAAATTCCTTTGGTCAAAGTGAAGTATGTCAATTTGCAATAAAGAGTAAACTTGAACGTCAAAAATTTCTAAACGTTTACTTATCAAATCCTAATGTGGAGATACCTTAAATTGTTTGTTTCATCAGACTCTTTTCCATTTTACTTTGTAAACTTACAAGATTTTTTATTATTTAAAAATTTTTCGTAAACAAATTCAGAGTTTGATTATTGCTTAGCTTGCATAACAATATTTATGAAGCTGTATCATTTTTGATAGTAAATACAACTTTTCTATATAAACTATAATATTAAAATCAAAATCAAGGAACTTTCCTTTTCATGAATGTCAGTATTTTCTTTTTGTATATTTCTTCCAGCACTTTAATAACACAGGCACACGAAAAAAAAAGTTCTTGTGCAGCAGACGAGATAAACATTTCTATACGTTTTTAGGGTCGCTGAATCCGAATCTGCGGTTAATTTGACTCGGTCAGGTCGCATTTCGTTCCTAAACTCAAAAAAATGATGAAAGTTGGAACATTCATGGAAACACCCAGAAAGCAAAGCGGCTTTATTTTTTCCGCGTCGCTGAGTCCAAATTTAAAGTTCATTTGACTCGGCGAGGTAGAATTCCATTCATAACATCAAGAAAAAAAGAAAACACTGCCACTAAAAGAGTACCGGACACTGAATACAAAAAATTTATGTCAAGAACAGTTTTCAATGTTTTAATTTTTTTTAATTTATGAGTGGAATGTGTACCGCGCCGAGTTCAATGCCCTTTAAATTTAGACTCAGCGACCCTGAAAACATATAACCGCTTTGCTTTCTGGGTGTTTCCATAAATGTTCCAACTTTCATCATTTTTTTGAGGTTAGGAACAAAATGCAATCTGACTGAGTTAAACCAACCTCGGATTCGGATTCAGCGACCCCTGTGTAATCTCATCAATTTTATGATATTTTGCTGCAGCAAGATTGTCGAGAATGATTTTTCTCATGCGATATATTTTTCCATATATTTTACTGTGATTTTGCACTCAAACGAACATTTACAGAATTAATGGATTTTAAGGAATTCATGAATTTAACAAAATGCACGAAATTGATGGGATTCATGGAATCCGCAGAATTGATGGAATTCTAGAAATTCCTGAAATTTAGGGAATTTAAGCATTTAAAGAAATCCGTGAAATTCACAGAGTTCACGACATTTATGGAATTCATGGAATTAACGAAATTTATGGAATTCGCGAAATTTATGGAATTAAAAGAATTCACGAAATTTATGAAATTTGAGGATTCATGAGATTCACGTAATTTACAGAATTCATAGAATTCACGAAATTTATGGAATTCATGGATTTAAAAAATCAGAGAATTCGCGGAGTTCATGGAATTGAAAGAATTCATGCAATTATTAGAATTCTGGATTCATGGAATTCTCGAAATTCATGCGATTCACGGAAATTACGGAATTCATAGAAATTTCGGAATTGATGGAATTCACGGAATTTACGAAATTTATGGAATTAATTGATTTCAAGGCATTCACGGAATTGAAAAAAATTCACGAAATTGATGGAATTCATGATATCTGCAGAATTAATGGAACTCTGGAAATTCATAGAATTTAAGGAATTTATAGAATCAGAGGAATCCGTGAAATTCATAGATTTCACAAAATTTATGGAATTCATTAAATTAACAAAATCCATAGAATTCTCTAAATATATGGAATTGAAAGAATTCACTAATTTTATGAGATTCGAGGATTTATAGAATCCACGGAATTTACAGAATTCATGAATTCAAAAAATTTATAGAATTAATGGATTTCAAGGAATTCTTGGAATTGAAAAAAACTCACGAAATTAATGGAATTCGTGGAATCCGCCGAATCAATTGAATTGGGAATTTATTGAATTGAAGAAATCCGTGAAATTCATAGAAATCACGACTATTGTGGAATTTATCAAATGAAGAAAATTCATGGCATTCTCTTCATATATGGAATTGAAGGAATTCATGAAATTTATGGAATTCATGGATTT
Organism: Druon quercuslanigerum; assembly: GCA_010014905.2. Lineage (NCBI taxonomy): Eukaryota > Metazoa > Arthropoda > Insecta > Hymenoptera > Cynipidae > Druon > Druon quercuslanigerum. The sequence goes on from JAAAKG020139170.1 coordinate 6,940, forward strand.
AAAAAATCCAGCGAATTCGCGGAATTCATAGAATTGAAGGAATTCATGCAATTTATGAGATTTGAGGATACATTAAATTCTCGGAGTTCATGGGATTCACGGAAATCACGGAATTCATAGAAATCTCGGAGTTGATCAAAATGATAAATTTAATGGGATTCACGGAATTTATGGAATTTAAGGAATTTTCTAAATTTGAAGAATTGACGCAATTCACGGAATTTATGAAAATAAACGGAATTCATGAAATTCGCGGAATTCATGGAACTCCAGCAATTCACGTAATTTATTGAAACCGAGGAATTTACAGAATTTAACAAATTCATGGAATTCACCAAATTCACAGAATTCATGGAATTCATGAAATTATTGGAATTTACGGAGTTCACGAAAATTATGGAATTCGCGAAATTAACGAAATTTACGGAATTCATCGAATAGAAGGAATCCACGAAATTTATGGAATTAATGGATTTCAAGGAATTCATGAAATTGAAAAAAAATTCATGAAATTGATGGAATTCATGGAATCCACAGAATTAATGGAATTCTAGAAACTCATGAAATTTAAGGAATTTATGGAATTAAATAAATTCGTGAAATTCATAGAATTCACGATATTTATGGAATTTATTGAATTAATTAAGTTCATGTAATTCGCAGAATTTATGGAGTTAAAGGAATTTACGAAATTTATGAAATTCAAGAATTCATGAGATTCCCGTAATTAACAGAATTCTTGGAATTCCCGAAATTTATGGAATTCATGGAATTGAAAAAATTCAGAGAATTCGCGGAATTCATGGAGTTGAAGGAATTCATGCAATTTATGAAATTTGAGGATTCATGAACTTCTCGGACTTCATGGGATTCACGGAAATCACGAAGTTCGTGGAAATTTCGGAATTTATAGAATTCGCGAAATTTCTGGAATTCGAGAAATTTATGAAATTCAAGGAATTTTCCGGATTTGAAGAATTCACGCAATTTACGGAATTTATAAAGTAAACGGAGTTCATGGAATTCCAGAAATTCACGAAATTTATTAAAAATGGGAAATTCACGGAATTCACCGAATTCACAGAGTTCATGGAATTCACGAAATTTATTAAAAAGGCGAATTCAAAAAATTCATGGAATTCGCGAAATTTACGGAATTCACGGAATTAACTCGATTTGTAGTATTGACGCAATTCACGGATTTTATCAAATAAACGGATACATGGAATTCCAGAAATTCACGAAATTTATGGGAACACGAGGAATTCACCAAGTTCACAGAATTCATGGAGTTCATGAAATTTACGCAATACACGAAATTCATAGAATAAAAGGAATTCATGGAATTCGCGGAATTCATGGAATAGAAAGAGTTCACGTAATTTATTAAATTTGAGGAATTCACGGAATTCACAAAATTTACGGAATTTTGGATAATCACGAAATTCATGAAATTTATGAAATTGAAGAAAGTCACGAAATTTATAGAATTGAAGGAAGTCATGAAATTTATGGAATTCATGCAACCCACCTGAATAATGCAATTCAAGGAATTCGTGAAATTGAAGGAATTAATAGAATTGGCGGAACTCATGGAATTCACGAAGTTCACGGTATTAATGGAATTCGCAGAGCTTATGAAATTCAAAGAATTCGCGGAATTCATGAAATTCCGTGAATTCCACGAAATTATTGATTGTCCTTGAATTTCATGAATACGTTGTCCCAAACAAAATAGGTTACAAATTTACTGCCATATTTCAATTTTCTTAAACTGTTTCTAAAATCAAAGTTTCAAAGACTGAAAAGGATTCATAAAAAACTAAAATAATGTGCAGAAATAAATGGAAGGAAAAAAAGAATCTTTAGAGAAATACTAGCAAGTTCCCTTTTTCTTTGTATAAGAAAATTTCTGGTCAATTATGATTGAAAATAAACTACTCAGATCGGTAAAAAATGTGGTCATAAATTTTATTAGCCCAATGCAGAAATAGCAATATTGTTTTTTTTAAAGAAATTGTTTACGAAACTTCCGAAAAGTTATCTGAATTGCGAAACACAAGTTGTAAGAAATTGTTGCGTCACAAAAGCATAGGCAAATATAAATACGGTACTCGATAATTCGTATTGTTCTATCTTTATAACAGCTCACATCATGATAAAATATTGACTTGACCTCATTAAGCGAATTGTGGAAAATTCTCAAGATAAATAATATCTACATAGAAACTTAGCATGCTGCGATATTCCATAATCAAATGAAATAACTGTTTACAACTTTATACGAAAATGTATAAAATAAAAAAACTGTATAAAAATGTATAGTAGATATTCTCAATATTTTTCTAATTGACACTAATGCTTATTAAAATATCTAGTACCACAATTAGTAATTCATAAATAAAACCTCAACCAATATGCATGCATTTATTTGCTGCGACTCAAAATTAAATTTCGTAATAAGTGCTGAAAAAATCTTTACATTCATCGCAAGATCCAAAGTTCTGACGATACAAAAATTATAAAGTAAACTTCCCGAATCTTCTTGTGCGTATTAAAATCGAGGACTTACTCATCTAAAACAGCAACTCATTACATGGCCATTACTTGAGCACATATGTTTTCAGTGACAAGGGTTTTTCTCGATAAAATACCGAGTTTGTACATGTTGAAATACCGGGAAGAACCTCTCGTATTTAAATATGGAAATAATATTTCAGTCATAAACAGACCATTACGCATGAAACCGCATTTTTTAAATTCATCAGTTTATGTTCGTACAATTTCAGAAGAATCATTTTGCCACATCCGAAATAAATGAAAACCCTTCTTCTTGTTCTCCTCGCTGCTTGTGTGACTCTCAATGGTGATTAAGTACAGTTCTTACATCCTAAATAATTAAAGCGCATTTTAAAGTGCCATTTTCCAAAAAGGACTCTTTTTTAAAAATTGTTTCTAAAATCTCTCCCTAAATTTGCCATACCTCTTATATGTTTGCCAACCCCAATGTGCAGTAGCTCTCTATATTCTAAAAATTTACTTGTTTCTTCATATCTTAGAAATCGCTGGACAAGATAACAGCGGAGGAGGAGGAGGAGGAGGAAACGGAGGAGGAGGAGGAGGAAACGGAGGAGGAGGAGGTGGAAACGGAGGAGGAGGAAACGGAGGAGGAGGCGGCGGAGAAGGAGGCGGAGAAGGAGGATCAGCGCAATTGATGTCTCAAATGATGATGATGATTCCGCTGCTCCTGCCTTTGATGTTACCTATGATGATGGGACAAGGGATGAATCCAATGATGATGGGAGGAATGGATAATTTTAGAAATATGAATCAAGATGGAAGAAGGAGAGGACGTAATGGTCGGTATGAAGACGATGACGATTATCGTTCAGATCAGCGGAGACGCTATGATGACGAGCCACCAAGGGATTATAATGAAAGATCGGGAGGATGGAATAATAATAACAATAATGGATGGAATAATAATAACAATAACGGATGGAATAATAATAATAACAATAACGGATGGAATAATAATAATAATAATAATAATAATAATGGATATAATAATGGGAATAATAGAGGGCCTCCACCTTATAATAATAATAATGGAGGGCCAGCACGTTATAATGGATACAGTTCATATAATGGAGGACCGGCACGTTATACTGGAGGGTCGGGATATTCTACTGGAGGAGGCCCAGGACGCCCTGCGCCTTATCAACGTCCTCCCTATCGTGCTGGATACCAATCAAGACCACACGTAAGTATGACTTTGGGAATTACCTTATCTGACCTTGGGAATTATTTGTTTAACAAAAATAGCTAAAGACGCCTCTTATTTTCAAAAAATAGATTTTTTATTTGCGTAAAGTTTTTTGGTTAAGGCATGCTGGAAGAAATCTGCAAACCACTTTGACTAAACATTATTGTCTTTCGTTTCGTATCAATAATGAAAGCTCCGTGAGATTAATTTTTTAAATAATTTTTTTTCTTTGAAAATCTTTATTCAACCGAAATTTGTTCTAGGTTCATCATCGACACAAATCCCATAAAGGTTTGGAACGTGAATTGGAAAATGAATTTAAAGATGTTCTAAGAGTCATGCCTTTAAAAGGGTAATTCGCATGCATGAAGAGTATCAGGGATCAAAAACAAATAGCAAAAGTTTTTTTGCTTTAATCTCGGTTTCGGATTTTCTAAGAATCCCGGTTTTTTGAGTTTTCATTGTGTTTTAACTTTAGGATCTCTTAAACCAATGTTTTCAAAATGATTTTTATTATTAATATTTATAATTGAAATCCGTTTTCAACTGTGCAGAAGTTTTGAAATAAAATATTATTTATATTCTCAATTGTTTCTATGTTATTCTGAATATTTACATTTATTTTACTAGAGAGAAATTAGTTTAGAAAAAAATGTGGTATGTTCTCATCTTGGTGAACCATGTTCCTATTTATTTTGCCGTAAGAATTAATTTTTGCAATGAGGATTTCAGTAATTTCCTTCGCCTGGATGGCAGAAATTTTCGATTGAAAAAATAATACTGTAATATTTTTTCATGAAAAAAGTAATTTTCATCATTTTCAGTGTAAGGAAATCCGTTCAAGGTGCCGCGGAACCTGGCATCAATTTTTTCGAAGCCCTGACAGGCGATTTAAGATAAAAAAAATTAAACGATTTATTCTATGCAGATGTGCGTGTCAGATAACACGCACTATAATTACTCAATTTGCTCATTTGACCTTGAATCTCAATATCTAGTTCAATGCAAGCCGGATGGAGACAAATGAAAATACAAATTAAATTTTTTTAAAACCAAATTTAAGAGTTTCAACTCTGTCAAATCATTCTCATTTGCAGAAGAACAAAAGTTCCATAAAATCATTACCTGAGTCGAAAATACTTGTAACTTTTTTCTTTTTTAAGTGCTTCTTTGACTACTCAATAGAGGCAAATAATAGGCCCACAGTATTTTTGTTCAATTAGAAATTTTAAAAAGTTATGCAAATCTTTCCAAGTGAAAATTAGGGTTTTCTGGAACTTAATCGATAGCCACATCTTTTTTTTTAATTTAATTATGTAAAAACAATGTTTTCAAACTCAATTTTGAAAAAAGTCAAAAAATTGTACTGGTTCGGGAAAAATGAGACATTTTTTACATTGACTATTTAATTGACTATGATGTTTTTGTCAGCTGGTGCCGAAAAATCGATAACGAACATGGTTCACTTCTCGAAGTCAAGGAGAACTATATCATGCCTCGAGTGTGTAACAGAATCAATTGTCGAGAATATAAAGTTCCAGTATATGCGGCACTTCTCATTCTCGACAGTTGACTCTATTTCCCTAGGAGCATTTAGCGGAGGGGTATCAAGGTTAATGCCTTAAGAGTGACATAGATGGTAATAAAGCACTTCTAATGCCGCATTGTGCCTTTGGATGTAGGTCGTTCCCGCATGAGTTGGACAACTAGATAGTATGTGTCCTAGATGCT
>JAAAKG020139171.1:0-34785 GCA_010014905.2 Druon quercuslanigerum
GTTGCAAAATGCACCAACAGCTGTTAGCCAGTCAACGAGTTTCGAACTATTGACCATGAAAACAAAAGATTTTGAAAATTTCATGAGTACTAAAATGACGTCCATAAAATTGTCGCGAGCTCCCGTAACTATAGGGAATCAAGCTGATGCAAAATATAATTCATGCCATTTACCTCACGTCACAGGTCACGTTTATATAAACTCTTATGGGTATTTAGGTCATTTTTGTCGGCAGAACTTCATTAACTTTTATTCAGTTTTTTAGTTATTCAGGTTAGAAGTATTAATTTTTTATTGCTATGACTCAATTGGTCGAGTTTTTAATATTTATTTAAAAAAGAGATTAGGAGAAATACATATTATGCTCTTTTATCTTTAGAATTTTGCACTCTTTAATCTTTTTTCTTCTATGTGTACCGTGCTTTTTCAATATTGTATGATATCCTACTTCAGCCAAAGTTATAGTTATAATAACAATATAGTTATATAATTAGTTATATATAGTTATAGTTATATAATTAAAATATAGTTTCAATTTTTGAGAAATACAACTTGAACTTTTTATGAAGCCTAGTATTTGTAACTTTACGCGATGCAAACGGAAATTAATAACATTACCTTAAAATAAAAGATTCTAATATTTTTATTGTGATTCAGGGGTTATTAACCTATTAAGGGGTTATTGACCTGTTCCTTGCGAAACATGTAAATGTCAGAGGTTGTGTTATCTGGGCAGTTGAATTTAAGTGAAAGTTCATTTTGCACTAAACAGTTGAACTTTCAACTAATTAGTTGAATTATTTTGCTAAGTTTTTTGCCAATTGACCACTTGAATTTTCAATGAAAAAAATTAATTTCCATAAAAAAACAATAATTTTCGACAAAATAGTTCACTTTGAAAAAAATGATTTTTTAACAAAGCAGTACAACTTTAAACCAGTTAGTTCAAATTCAACTAGGTAGTTTAATTTTTAGGTAATAAAGATAAATTATCGTCGAAAAATAGATTAATTGAACCAAAAAGTCAAAGCTGTAACAAGATGGTTGAATCCTCAACCAAGACAGATTTTTTTCAATCAGAAATTAATTTTAAAATCAAAAAGACAATTTGTCGACAAACTAGTTGAATTTTCAATTAAAAAAGATGATTTTTTAAACCAAAAAAGTTAAGTTTCTACAAAATAGTTTAACTTCAAACACAAATTGTTAAGAACTGGTTCAAGTTCCAGTCAAGTAGTTTAATTTTAAATAAAAAAGATGACCTTCGAACAAAATAACTCAAGTTTTAACAAAGTAATGAAAATTTAACTAAAGAGATGAATTCTGAACAAAAATCATAATGGTGGAGCTTACAATTAAAAAGAATTAACTTTAACCACAAAATATTACTTTTCTGTCAGCAGATGAATATTTAATCCAAAGTGCCTATGAAAATAAAGGTAAATAAATTTTTCAGCAAAACTTTACAGAATATTGATTTTTTTAAATTTATTAGCGATAAAAAAATAAAACAGATTTCAAAATAGAAGGATTTCTTAAAAAGGGACATCCCCAAAATACATTTAGAAAAAATGAGGATAGCAAAAATTACTTTTCGTTAAAAATTAGCTCAATCTTGCCATATACGAACAATTAATCAAATTTAAGAATCCGAAAAAATGAAATAAATGGAAGTTCATAGTATCTTTTAAAATTAGGACGACAACCGCATTTACTAAAATTCAGATCTATTTAAAAAATGTTGTACAGTTGTTTCAGTCATTACGAACAAGTTCTAATTTTTTTGTGAAAACATATATCATTTTAGATTTATAATTCTCATGATTATCTCCGTTTTTCGAAAAAATTTCCAATCAAAAAAATTGCAAACCAGAACAATTTCATGAATTCACGTGTGTATCCTGCTTCAAAAACTTAGAAATGGTTCTGGTTCACGTAATGTTTATTGCACGGACGATAAACATCACCAAACATTATGGCTAGTCCCGTTGAAAATGAAATAGGGCACTCTTAGCCACGCGTGATGCAGAAATGTGGAAAAAATAAAGACTTCCTATCTTCACAGTAATTAAATTTGTAACAGAATCTTATCATTGATTTCCTGGCTAGCAATCATTCCCATATTAATTCATTAAATGCACTTGTATTCTCAAATAAATTAAATTTCATTGATGGCTTCAACATGAATTCATAACTCAAAGTTTCTGATATTTATATATGGGAAATGCAAATGAAATAATAATCTCAGCTCTTAGAAGTTTATTTAGTATTTGTTGCTATTCGATTTTTGCTCTGTACAATTTTTACGTGGAACATATTGTAATTTATTTTCACATAAATATTTCATAAATATGTTTTGTATAATAAGTGTGTACATTTGAAAAAAAGATATTTTATTTTATGCAAGATATTCACGGCTAGTCTCGATTAAGTTCAACTCAATAGATGAATAGTAATCTATAGTTCAAAATTTTTTACCTTCCTGATATATAAATATACCCTCACCAGATGCTTACTACGTGTTATATTTTTTTACATTATGTTTTTGACCAGATAAATTGTATTAAATAATTTGATTTTAATGTTTGTTGTCTACAAGGTCTAAAATCAATATTTTTTGAACATTGATTATTAATTTTATAAGCTGTAAAAAATTTCTTACAAGTTGAGCTTGTAAGGTTTGTAAAGAAAATATTCTCGTATCGCCGAGGCAAGAGCTTTAGAACGAAAATCTGAAAACTCGTTATGGTGGCTAAATATTTGATTAATATTGCAAGTACAATTATTTAATCTAATTAAAGAATAGAACCCAATTTTATTAAATAAAAATATTATTTATTGCCGTTAATACTTAAATACCAAAGAAGTTGATACTTTGAGTTTTGAGTGTACACCAGACATTAAGATTTTAAGGATTTGAAAAGATTTCGCCAAATTTCAAAAGATTTTCGAATTATATCTTTGGATTTTAAAGAGTTTTACAGAATGTCAACGTTTCCAAAATATTTCGAGTTATTCCGAGCGATTTCTACATATTTCAAAAGATTTCTAGAAATTTTTAAGGATTATTTTTAATCGCAAAATATTTCAAAGATTTTAGGGATGTTCGAGGTGTTGAAAAATATTAAAGATATTTCACAGAACTGCCAAAAGCATTGCAATTAACTTTAAAGCGTTTCAATTGATTTCGCAGATTATCTAAGGATTTTTAGTGATTCGAGGATGTTTATTAGATTTCCTAGAGTCTCTCTTTTATAGATTTCCACTGACATTAGAAGATTTTAAGAGATTTGAACGATTTTGTCAAAGTTTTCAAAGAGATTCGAAATATTTCAAAAGTTGTTACAAAACTTGTAAAGGTTTCAAATGGTTAAAAAAATGTAAAGGATTTCAAGAGATTTCTAATGACACCATAGTATTTCTAATATTTTAAGGATTAGAGAAGTATTTCAAGATATTTGTAAACATTTTAAGGGATTCAGAGAGATTTCAAATGGTTTTAACAAAATGTCAAGCGATTTCACAAGATTTCTTATTTTTAAAGATTTTAAGGGGTTTCCGAGGAGTACAAATGATTTCTAAATCTTTTAGGAAATTTCAGAAGATTCTTTGGGACTGCAAAATATTTTTAAATATTTCAATGGGACTCTTACAATTTCAAGTAATTTTGACAGGTTTCAAATGATTTTAGGGGATTTCATCCAAAATTATGGACTTTTACGGTGTTTAAAAAGATTGCAATTGATTGTGACGGATTTCCACTTCTTTTTTTAAGTATTTCAAAGTATGTATTTAAAAATATTTTGAAATATTTTGTATGGTTTTAAAAAGTTGTATACGATTTCATGAGAGTTAAAAATTTGTCAAAGCCTTTAAAAATTTTCGAAAAATTTAAAAGGTGGTCATGAGTGATCAGAAAATGTTTCTTTGTATTAATTGTATAGCGGTTTTGGCTAGTAATCCGTCACTTCAAAAAAATTGTATTGATTCAAATAAAATTCATTTAATTCAAACGCACCATTATTTAACTTAAATAACATTAATTTAAGTCAAAAGACTTCTGTATTGTATATGGGGTTAAACGAATGTTTCTTTGATTAAAACAAACATTATTCTATTTTTCTATTATTTCTATTAAAACTTATGAGTAAAGTGCTTAATTATATGAAAATACGTATTTTTGACGAATTTACCTTTTTTAGTACAATACAACTTAATATAGGTACTTTAAATGTGGAAATATTTAAGTACGTATACTGAAAAAATGTTCCTTTGTCTTAAACAGACAAAATATTTATTAAATTAAACAAACTTTATTTGAAATAAAAAGAAACATTTATTTAAGTTTAATAAAGGATTTGTTTAATTTAAAGAAACCTTGTGTGGATCCTTAAAAATATGTGCAAATAAAAAAAAATATTTTGATTTGAATAAAAAAAAACATATTTCTTAGTGTAGTGTGCTTGTTTGTTGGTTTGTCTTTTAAAAGGTTAAACGAAATACTTATTTTTGTCTTCAGAATCCTTTCTAATTTTAATTTCTTTACAATTAAAAATAGGTAGTCACTATGCTAAAAATAATCTTAACACATCTGGAGTATTTAAATGATTTTTCATCTATCCGAAGTAATCAAAATCCATCTTAGAAAGAAATACAAGAAGAAAAATTGAACTTACCAGCCCCTTTTTCACCTGCTATCAATCTTTCTGGTTCAACTTATTCTCGAGTAGCTTTTTTAGAAAAACGAATAAATAGAAATTTTATCCTCAGTAGGTAAAATCTTCTTGGAAAAATGTATGAAATATTTCAATGTATTATTTTTTTAAAAGGAAGAGTTGAATGTCATTGTATAAGCCCAAAAACAATTGTCTGTTTCTGGACGATTTCACTTAATGGACTTCTTTTAAAATTGCAGACCTTCCCAGAAATCCCCGATATCATTGAACCGATACGATGATTTTCTCGACGACCTTAGCCAGAGAAGCAGATCTCAAGAGCAAACACCGGAACCAAGACTGGTGGCAAGAGCGCTTTACAATTTTATTGGTCAGTCTCCCAGGGAGCTGACTTTCAGAAGAGGAGATCTCATCTTCGTCAGGCGTCAGGTGGACAAAAATTGGTTTGAGGGAGAACACAATGCCATGATAGGACTCTTCCCCTTCAATTATGTCGAGGTAAAATATTTTTATAACACTTTAACTCAAATGAGAAACTGGATTTATCTTCTTCAAAAGAATCTTTCTTTAGAATTTTTAAGGAAACAGTGGAATTTACTAATGTTATGTCTACCAAATGAGATGAATGTTAAAAAATACCAATTCTCAGCTAAAAATATATAAGTTAAATGAGTATAAAAATTAAATTCAAACAAAGAAGAAAAACGAATTTTTAACTAAAGAGGTGAGTTTTCAACTAAATTAATGAACTTTCAAATAAAAAAGATCAATTTTTCAATTAATAAAGAAGAAATGTTTGTCTAAATTGTTAAACTTTCAAACAAAGAAATGAATTTTTAACTAAAATTATGAATCTTTACCGAGAATAGTTTAATTTTTAGTTAAAAGATTTAATTTTCAACGAATGATGAATATACAATAAAAAATATATTTACAGCCAAAAAAACTATTTTTCAATGAATAATGAAAAATTTCAACGAATTTTTTTTTTTTATTTTAAATAAAGAAACAGTTGAACTCAACCAAAAAAGAGAAATTTTCAACAAAAAGTTGTATTTCTTCAAAAATAGTTACATTTTCAACCTAAACAGAATAATTTCTAATAAAATAGTTGAATTTTAATTAAAAAATAATGTCTTTTTTTAAAACAAATTTATGAATTTTCAAGCAAGCAATAAATTATTTAACCAAAAATATAATCGGCTGGAGGAAGAAACTGCAGAAGAAATAGAAATCAAAATACAAACCGATTCAGTTATAAGAATATTATATTAGGGTGGCCACAAAACTTTATTTTCGAAATTCCTTAATTTTTGTCTGACCATTAATCTTAAAATACCAGAATCTTAATCTCCGAGCATTTTTAAGATAGAATCTTTCATAAAAAAAATAAAACAATTTCAAATTAAAATTTAACATTTCAAATTTAATGTCCTTGATCCAAAACAATTCCCAGACTTTTCCCTAATTAATAGGTTTTACCTGACCTTCGGCCACTCTGAAAAACACAAATATCTCCTAAACCTTTCTTGTGGAATGGCACATATAATGATAAATTAATTTTTTCTGTGTGTTTAAAAATAAATTTTTCTGATTATATACAAACCAGAGTTCACTTGCTTGCATGTAAACAAAAAGAATAATGATTAAAATTGATTTTCAATTCAGGGTGAAAGTGAAGCACAATGTGTCTTGTCCTCAATTGGAAGACTGAAAGCCATCTAAGTATATTGTTTTTATTGCAGATTCTTCCATACGATGGAATTAGAACGACACCAAAGAAACCATATGAAGGGCAAGCACGAGCCAAATTCAATTTTATCGCTCAGACAAATCTGGAATTGTCCTTAGCAAAAGGTATAATAAATTATAAATTAATATTATTTTATATAGAATTCAAGAAAAGAATTCTGCTTAGCATATGTTTTAGTAATTTTAAAACTTGTATTTTCATTGATTTGAAACTATCTAGCAAATTAAAGTTTTCTACACTCATTTCATCTATGTACCTTTTTAGAAGAAAAAAAATTATTTTGCATTGCAGGAGAAATGGTGGTATTAACTAGAAGGGTTGACGAAAATTGGTATGAAGGTCGGATTGGAAGTCGGAAAGGAATCTTTCCGATTTCTTATGTCGATGTAATCGTAGAACCAGGACACAGACCAGGTACATTATTAATTTAAAAAATTGATGCTCATTTGATTATTTAGTCAAATTATTATTTGAGCTAAGGATTTTAGTTGTGATTTTTCATTGCATAGAAATAAAAAAAATATTAAAAAATTTGAATCCATCTGAAGCCTTGTGAATCCTCAATCTTGGCTATTTCCTAAAGCGACTGATTCCAGACGATTTCAAATTTAACTATGGGACCATGGCCTAACAAATTTCGACTCATTAAAAAAATGTCAAGAAGAATGAACAAATTTCTGTTTAATTGGAGTTTTCTCCTTTACGGCATCTGAATCAGCGTTAGGAGATTGAAATAATGAATAGATAATGTGATCCGATTCAAACGCGTCATTCCTATTCAGAAGACGATCACCTTTTTAAAAGAAATATCCACTAAATTTTGGTTCAATCGTTTATTTTTTCTGCCTGATTCCTATTCATTCTTATTTGTTGTTTAATTAATATAATAATAAAAATAATACAAATTCAATCAACAATTTATACTTAATCTTAAAATTTTAAAATAGGATTTTTAGGATACATCGTAAGAGAAGGGCAGTGCGCTTTAATGTTTTTACCAAAAAATTTTCATTTCAGAAACTCCCGTCCAGATGAAACCTGTTGCCTCGCCAGCAGCTCACAGTCTATTATCCAATGGATCTGCCGGTGGTAAAATGAGCATGGGACCTCATCATTATACACCATCAATACCAGTTAACACTAACTCATCACAACCCCATTATAATTCATTGGTGAGTCTCTCATTGTAGTAAAAGTATAATAAAATATTTTTTTTAAATATTGGTAAGTCAACTGAAAGTCATCGGTTGAATCGGATTTCAAAAACTATGCACTGTGCCCAAACAGAAAAGCTATTTTGTCTGGTTTTTGTATCCACAATCTAAAGGGTGGCAGGACATACCTTAAGCTGAAATTTTGAGGTTTTCAAATTCAAATTATTCGAATTCGACAGATTAAGATTTTAATTCTTTTATAAATTATTTTGAAGATTCAAAAACTTTTAAAATCTCCTGGACATTTTAAACTACTTAATCTTCTTTAGACTTCCAAAGTGCCTATTATCTGCATCAACCCTACTAAATATTAAAAATATTGCTGTACAAATTTTTGTTAAAAAACTTGAATTAATTTTTTCGTTTTCAGCCACGAATGGGAGGAAGTAAACTGCACGTTGCGCCTGTCAATGAAACTTTGCACATCGATACACACTCTGAACCAATGCCGTAAGTTTAATTTATATTTATTATTAAGTTTGTCAAATGAAAACTGAATCGAAAATATAAATTAATTAAAACAAAGAATTTTAATGTTGAACCCCAATAATAATTTAAGGATGTTCACTATGTACAGTCTGCTTTAAAACTGATGAATTTTGAAAATGGTCGCATGACCAGATTCCTACCTTACCGACACTTTTTTTATTTTCTAACTTTTTTCACACAAAGCATCACATCGAGTAGAAAATTTTGGATAATAAATAAGAAGCGCTAAGAAATCTGGGTCTGGTCCTAAATTTTAATAATCATGAAAACAGTTTTTTTTTCTGAATAATTTTTTTACTTTTTTCATTACTATTCAAATTTAGGACCACACCCAGATTTCTTAGTGCTTTTTATTTATTATCACAAATTTTAAACTCGATGTGGTGCTTCGAGTGAAAATAAGTTAGGAAATAAAAAAGTGTCGGTAAGGTAGGAATCACGTTACCCACTCTTTGCTGAACGGCGTTGTACCCCTGGAGACATTCCAATAAAGTTTCGAATTTTAGTTTTCTAAAGTACATACTATCTTAAAAAGTGTAATTGCGTAATTTTTTTCTCTAGACAAAAAACTTTAGCGTTTCTCGTTTTCTACTTTTCTGAGTAAACCCGAAAAACTCATAAAACATGTTTTTAAATTCACTCACCGCAATACATCCAATATTTGGGATTTTTTGAAAGAAATTGGCAACAAAAAAAGTTTTTGGAAAAGTTGTTGTGAAAGTTATCAATATACTTTTTACGGAAAAAATAATTCAAAATAAATAATCATTAACAAATTACGAAGGGTCACTAGGAAACGCAACTTCAATCGATACAAGGTATTATTTATTAGTTGGAATTTAATAAACTGAATTGTTTATTGCAAACCAAAATTATTTCTGTTAAATATTGTATCGTTATCATTGTTATGCATTGTATCGTTTTGTTTTTCTTTGATCTTGATGTTTCTAAACTTATTGATGCATCTTACAATTAAAAATTAATACAATTATTTCATCTTTATATACGTTTATTTCCGACCCATAAATTATAATAAATCTCTCGACTTCCCCTGAGCTTGAAGATATGAATGCATGATTTATGCAATTTCTCAAGTAAAATTTATAACTTTTATTTAAACAAAAAATGGTATTAATTATTTAGTTTGTGGGTCGTTCAAGGATCATACAGAATATTTCCTATAAATTTGGTCGAAAGGTTCCAATGACATACGACGAATTGAAGCTAAAAAGATAAAAATTTGAGTTTATAACGCTTACTTCGAAAACGGGAAGGTTACAAATTGTGTGTATTGAGGAAAAAGATGAGTAATTAAATGTTCTATGTCAATTTTCTATGATTTTTTTGTATGTTCTTCACACATGAAATATCGAAACTGCTTTTAAAAGTGTTCAGAGACCCTCCATCGAAAAAAAAAAGTTTATGTGTTATAGAATGCGGCCCGTCAATTGAAGCTAGGAAACAAATATCAGAACAACTTTGGTTAAATAAACAATTTTAGCATGAATAATTATTTTCTAAAAGACCTTTAGATTTTCTTTAAAATTCAGAGGAATTACCAATGAATTTATTTTATTCGATTTTGAGGATCATTATAAATGTTTGCTAAATTTTTCGACTAAGTAGTTTCTTCCTTGTGAATCTCACAGAAATAATTAAATATTCTATCTCAAAAAAGTGGTATAATGAAATGTCTCTAAAATCTCGCACTTATTGTTTTAAAAATCCTGATTGGCTTTTAAATGATTTGAAATTGCTTGATTTATTAGATTTTAAATTTAAAAATGAAATTCGTTGCTAACTTTAAATTTTTTTACAATTTCTGTTAATTTAATTTGTGATCGTCATTGGCACGAAATATTTCTTATTTCTAGCAAATGCAGATCTTAAATTATCTGCTTTGATTAGAATTTCTAAGATTTCTAAAGATTTAATAAAATGTCTAAAGCTTTTAGTAGATATTTCTAAGTTTAAAATTTTTTAAAAATATTTCAAGTTGAAATTTTCAACGTTTTCTAAGTATTTCGAAATATTTCAAAGTATTTAGGATACCAATCTAAAAGATTACATACAATTTTATGAGAGGACAGGGGATTTAAAAAGGTTTCTACCGATTTTAAATCATTTTTATAAACTATTGAAAGAATTGTGAAATATTTCAAAGGCAATAGATTCAAAAATAATTCCAGGTATTAGACTTTCAATAGATTTAAATACAATTTTAAGAATAAAAAAGCATTTTAAAAGAGCTTTTAGGGATTTTCAAAGTACTTAAAAAATTTTTAAGACATTTCATAGCACTTTCATACGATTTGCAAATAATTTAAAAAGATTTAAAGGGTTTTTACAGATTTTCTAAAGATTTCGAGGGTATCAAGAATATTTATAGGGATTTTAAAGAATCTTTTGAGATGTCATGGTCATTGAAAGATTTTGAGGGACTTCACAGAATTTTAATGCATTTTAATTAATTTTAGAAGACTTCTAGGGATTCACAGACATTTTACGGAATATTGCAAAACTTAGAAATGTTTTAACCAGTTTCAAAAGATTTTAAGGGATTTCAAAGAATTTTTAATTATTTAAAAAGATTTCGAGGAGCGTCACAATATGAACAATATGTTTGAAGATTTTAATGGGACTCTGAGGATCTCAAGAAATTCCAACAGATTTAAAAAATGATAAGGAAAAATACTTTTAATTATTTTAACTGTTTTACGGGGCTCAAGAAAAATGTATAGGATTACAGGAGCTTTCAGAAGATTTCAAGGAATATTCCAAAGTTTTAAAAGGTTTCAAAAAGCTTTAAGACTACTTAAACCCTCATTTAATACTAATTAATATTTAGTACTTATTTAGAAACATAAAATTATTTGTATTATTTTTAAAGGATTCGTGGCCATTTAACCATTAGTAGAAATTTTCTGATATATTTACAAATTTTAAATAGTATAATTCATAATTTATGTACCTGATTAATTAAAAATACGCACTTTTGACGAATTTAGCTTTTTTCAGTATAAAAATTTCTTGTCTAGTTTATTTTTATTGATTTATTAACAATTTCTTTCAGATACCGAGCGTTGTACAACTATAGACCGCAGAACGAAGACGAATTGGAATTAAAAGAAGGGGATACGGTTTACGTAATGGAAAAATGCGACGATGGATGGTACGTGGGTTCCAGTCAGCGAACTGGATACTTTGGTACCTTCCCCGGAAACTACGTCGAGAGATTGTGAGGAAGGCTAAAATCCCGAGATTTAGAGCGGGCCAAAAGATCGTGAGGAAGATCACTTTTCGTGAGAAAAGGGTATTGAAAAACCATCAAAGTTATCAACTTAAAAAAAACAACGACCCCGATTCCAAGAAATCATCACAACATGAACACTGATATCCCGCAGATATCAAAAAATGTCCCAGCGTCATTCCCTCGCTTCCAGGATCGATCCTTCCTAAGTAGAAGTTTTCAAGAGTTATAAAATTCTCCACCGAAATTTTTTTTGAAGGAACCTTTTAAACCACTTTTTAAGGTTGATGTGGAGGTATCTATCATTTTTGCAACATACAATTATAAATTACGCCAGTCTTCCTACGATCACAGTCACGTCCACCGACCACACGTGCACTCGATCAATCGTTAATGACAATTTTGTCGTGTATGTAACGTATCATCTACCAAATATAAGCTAAGATAACGTGTAAGTAGTGTACAATAACGTTAATAATTTATTATTGTTATAATATCGTTTTGCAATTGTGCATCCACAACATTGTTTTCTTCGTGAAGGCCTACCAAAAATAATTGCAGAGCGCATTATTTAATTCTACATTTTTAAAAGATGTGGATTCCTTTAAATCCAATAAAAAATCTTGCAGTTTTAAATACCATAAAACTTTCTCAGAAAGAATACTACATCACAAAAAATTATTCATCTGCAAGATTGATAAAAACGATGTATATGTAAGTGCTTCTCTATTCAAAAATAATTTGTTTTGAAAAAACTAAACTCTTCGTGGTATGTTCTACTTAAAAGCATACTTCGTATGAGTACAATTCTTGAGAGTAGTTACTTGAAAATTTAAAAAATATTATTGAGAGTTTGCCTTCCCAAATTCATATTTTTGTAAACATTATTTATACCTAATCTTAAAAATAGGATAGACGTGAACGAATGATTTTTGACCCAAGTTTGCAGGTCTAAAAATATATTTGAAAACTTATCGAAAATAAGTTAATGTTAAACTTTATTATGTGTACGAGTGTCATTCTCTAAAATTTGAGAATCAAGAGAGTTAATTGTATTTCTCGAGCAAAATGATTTTATCAGAAAAACTTGTATTGTCAAGATTTTAGTGATTTTAAAATCGTTTTAAAAATTGCCAATTTTAGAGTGGAGTTGTAGAAAAGTGCGTCATTTCAGGCGTAGTTCAAAATCAGACAATACTAGTTAATAGGTATTATCGATAAAATGTCTGTTACTACAGCTACTATTAAAATTTTTAGAGTAATTTCTAATCCTAAACCAAGGGCATTAAATCTCTAAGAATAAAGGCATCTTTTGTCCCTCAGGAGTCTCTTTAAAAAAAAAACTTCTTGAACTCACATCTTCTAGTCAGTTAATAATCCCCTGCTGGCTTTACATTTCCTTGAAATATTATATTATAAAAAAATGCCATTGTGAATCCACCTTACATATCTCCTGATATCACGATAAACTTTCCTGGCGAAAAAAAACTTTGATACTCTTGGAATACTTTGGACAGACAGTTTCTGCGAAAGGAGACGAAAGCAAAGTTTTTCAGAGAAACTGAAAATTCTAAACCTCTCTAAAAAATTCCGATCTTGGAGATTCGAAGGAATTTGACATTTTGAAGAGGGGGTCTTTGGAAATAAAAATGGATACATTTATAAAATAAATATATGTGCTGATTAAAGAGGCGGTTTTTTTCACCTGGTAAATTAGTTAAAGGCACTTGGTCCCAAAAGTGTGTGGCCAATGAGGTGGCGAGGAAGAAGCGAATAATAAAATTCTTCTAATGACCAACTGTTAGAATAAAAACCATTAAACTGAACCGCGGGCTAGTTTAATTCTGCGATTTTCTCCGCTTTCAGCGGTCGACGTGCAATTCTTGAAGAGTTTTTTTGTAATATATAAAAAACGCAGTTCGATGGAACGGTTGTAGATTTCTGTCTTATGGGTGAAAGAACTTCTTTTTTTTTTATCTGCTTGATTGTTTTAATACAAAGCTCTATCGTATCCGTTCACTGAAAAATATTTATTTATTTAGCCCTAACTATTCGACCTGAATAACACTCACGGAGCCGTCAATACTTTGATATTTGAATCTCAGCGCAATTTTTTTTAAACTAATTCATATGCATAGAAACGAACGTTCAACAGTTTTCCAAAATTATCAGATGATTTTAATTATTTGAAATTGAAAGCTTATGAGAATATGACAGATATTTGTAAAAGTAATATTTAATTATTTCATTTAAAGTAATAATTATTTGTGCATACTCCGCCAAAGTGAAATGTTTATTTGATCATTTTAATAATTAAAAGTGTAATAAAAATCACATTGTATGATAAAAACCTACAAACTTTGGAATGGTTACAATATCGACTGGAAATGAAACCACAGAACTTCCGATTGCCGGCTGGCTGCTATATACAGAAAATTTAAATTTATACGATTGAAATTTACCCAACAAAATTACACTTCTATTTTTCCAGCTCAAAATGTATGAGTGTTAAAAAACCATTAAGGGCTTTAAGAGAAGAATTTTTTATAAACATGCAAAGGCTGCTGTACACTATAAAATTTAAATGAAATAGTCATTGATTTCAGTTCCTGTCGAATAAGACTGACATAGTCGCAGGCCTCGGAATCATATCACTATTGACCCTTTTTGATACATTTTTTAAACGATGCTACTAAATTTCTAAATTACTAAATTACTAAAATACTAAATTTCGCTAATGCTACTTTTTTCTCAAAATTTTTGCTAATACAATTTAACTTTTTTCAGTTTTCTTTTAAAAGATTTTAAAACAATAAAAGAGTCTTCAAAACATTTGAAAGGACTTTATATTTTTTCAAAGATTTTAGAATATTTTAAAAGATATCAAGCTGTCTTAAAGAGATTTAAAAAGCGTATCAATGACACTACAGAATTTCAAGGAATTTGAGGAAATTTAGAAGCATTTCTAGAGTAATTTAGAGAGTAAACGAAATGAAATGGAATAAAATTGTAAGGGTCTGCTAGGTATTTTTACGGATTTCGTAGGATTTCATGGGGTTTCAAGGCATTGCACAAAATTCAAAAATGTTTCTAGCGATTTAACCCAATTGACAGAATTTACACATCCCGAAGGATTTTAAAGAACCGTAGTGCATTTTAAAAGATTCCGAGACATTTCATAAGATTTTATAAAATTGCATAAAATTGCATAAAATCTCAAAAGATTAAAAAATTTTCAACAAAATTTTAATGATTTCGTAAGATTTCGGAATATATCGAAGATTTTAAGGGATTCTTACACTGTTCCCAAAATTTCAAGGAATTTGGCACAATCAGGGTGATTTATAGTATTTCAAAAAAAATTAAAATATTCCGTAAGCTTATAAGAAATTTCTATAGATTTGAAGGGATTTAAAAACATTGGCCTATTTTCCAGGGATTTCAACAGAATGCAAGGGTTTTGAAACAAAATATATTCAAAAAAAATTCTTTCTAACATGTATTAAGCGTGTCATCATTTTTTAAGGAATTAATTTACGATGATTTACGCCCTTGTGCGATTACTAGGGAATTTACTAGATTTCATGGATTTTATCAATTTCAAGAGATTCCAAAGGATTTTAAAAAGTTTAGGTTATTTCACAGGATTCCAAGGAATTTAACAATAATTCAACATTTTTAAGGGATTCCAAAGAATTTTGTATGATTTCAGAACAAACAGTTGTATTAGTTAAATAAAGTCCGTTTTATTTTTTACAGATATAAAAACATCTTACCTAAGAATTTGTTTGAATATGAGCAACTAGGAGAAAAACACAATTCATCTTTCTAAAAAAATTTTAAACAATAGAAATGTTTAACCTAATCGAATATTTCGTCACTAAGTGTGGATTTAATGATACATATCAGCATTTGCAGTAAAAATAATATCATAAGGAAAATCGTAATATAATAATAATTATTATTTTTAATATCATGAACAAATGTCATTAAAAAATGCATCAATTTCGCATTTTTATGGTTCTCTTTAAATATTATTTTCTTTTTCTTCACAAATTCTAAATAAATTATCAGATTTAAGGGGTTGAGAAACCAGAACCCCAACTCAAAATTCAATTGCCTCGTTTCACTCCATAAATAGTAGAATTACATCTTATTTAGATAATAAGGCCTATTATAGTTTTTGTGTAATATATTTTTTTTGCTCGGGTTAGAATCAAAAATGCGTCCACAACAAAAAATGTAGAAATTCGCCAATTTTTCACTCCGAATACAAATTTTATTCAAAACAGGAATAGGCCCTAATCTTCCAAAGAAGATGTAATTCTGGTATGGAGTGATCTACTTATGAAATGAAGGGTGGCATGGTATGAGAAACTAACTCAAATTTTTAAGAATTTTACAGGAAAAACAGTTTGATAAAAAATTGTCTTAAATTACGAGAAAATATTGAATGGAATTTTTTCGCTCGAGACACACGTGATAAAAAATCGAATCTTGGATTATACACAAAAATAACAATTGAATTTACAGCTATTGAGTTGAAAAATCGATACCAAAAAACAGTTGATTAAAAATATTATTACGTTTCGATCAAATGGAGGGGTTTTTTCGTTCGAGGGGCACGTTTTCTCAACATTGGACGGTGATCAAAAATCAAGTTATCAATTTAAAAAAAGTGAAATTTATCTTTTCGCTTAAATTTTTTGCAGCCCACAGTGCGTTTGAATCAAAGATAGTTACGATAAAAATGTCAACAACATCTGGCTATAGCACTTCATTTTTATTCATTTTAGGCTCCAATAAAATGGAACTACGAACATCGCAGCTGATCCTGTTCCCGACATGTCATTAAATAAAATTTTTAGTTATTAATTATATTAAATGTAGTGACGATTCATCTAAAACAATCATTATTGCATTCAAAATGACATATATGGAACTCAAACTTAAACAAGGATAGACTAAACACTATCCACTGATTCTGTTGTTATAGCTGAAAAATGACTATATTATAGTCTAATCTAAAAAGAAGTTTACAAACGGCATTCTTTACGTTTTTGATTAAAACAGCATTCTTTATTAAAGAGATTTCGATAGGTTTCTGACGCCTTCACATAAAGTCATTTTTGTTTGAGAATCTCTTATAGCCAAGTCATCTGGTCGGAAAAATAGGGCGAAAGTGGTCATTTCTGGGGCAGTATTTTTTTTTCTTTTAAGTGCTTCACTTGGGGATGCATAATATGGGATCAGGTTCTGCGAACAGGATTCCGTCCCGGAACACGTAAATTTTGTTGGGAAAATGTGCCAAATATCACATTCCATTTGATTGGTGTTTTTCTGTGTATTAGAAAAATAAAAGTGTTCTTACACAAATTGAAGTAGATAAAATTCCGCGGAAAACTATAAAAAAGAGGTTTTTGTATCACCAATATTCTCGGCGTTACGCCCGTTCAAAAAACCCTGACTTTTTCCTATTTTTTGCCCAAAATCACATGTTTTTTTTGTTTCTCTGTTGCTCGGATCCTGGTGGTCATATCTAAAAATGATCAACGGATTAATTAAAGTAGACGTAAATACCTGTAATTAAAAAAACATTGTTCGATCTATAATAGATCTGGCCACCAGGATCCGAGCTACAGAGAAAAAAAACATGTGATTTTTGGCAAAAAATTGGAAATAATCGGGTTTTTTTAAAGGCTGTAACGCCGAGAATATTGGTAGTATAAAAGCAACTTTTACTAGTTTTACGCAGAATTTTATCTACTTTAATTTTTGTAAGAACACGTTTACCTCTCAAATGCAAAGGAAAACACCAATCCAATGGAATGTGATATTTTGCACCTTTTCCCAAAAAAATTTCCGCGTTTCAGGACGAAATCCTGTTAACAGAACCTGACCTCGTATCATGCACCCCCAAATGAAGTACATAAGGTGAAACGGTAACTTCCTCCAAATAATTTCGACCAAACCACTCGCAAAATAATGAATAAATTAAAAAAAAAATGTTTGCATTGTCAAAAGTAAACCTAAACCTATGGCGGGCTTCTCTTAAAAATTAATTTAAAAATTTATTTTTATTGACAAAACCTTACATTATATAATTCCGAAAATTTTTGATGCTCAAAACAGGAGAAGCCTGCCATGCAGAATGTAATAATGAACATGATATCAATTAAAAAAGATCGAATTATTCATTTATTTAAACAAGTTTTTACCGAAATCAAAGTAAAATTAACCAGGGAAAATTCTACGGAAAACCGGGTTTTTAGTTCCCGGATTTACTGCCAGTGGTCACTACTGATATTTTCTTGCTACGCAGATCGGTACCTAGGTATTTATATAAATTTTCTTTATTTCAAAATTAATAACCATATGTTGAATATTTAAATATTTATGCTGTCCAGTTTTTAATTTTATTTCAAATAAAAAAACCCGAGTTTGAGTATATCCTTGCGAAAACTGTAATGTCGGTAACATAAAGAAAATTCGACATTTTTCATCAAAAATCTTCTGAGAACTCGAAACAGTTTAAGCACCCAACAATTTTCAGTACTTAAAGACATTTGAGTACTCGAAACCATTCTACATTTTTAAAAAAGTGAGCATTTAAGAAACATCACTTTTAACAAATTAATCGGTAATAAAACTATTCTTTGTTTTTTGTGTACTGAAAAATTAATTTAATGTCATTCTATGAAATATATTAAATTGCCAAAGCTTCAGATTATTAAAAAGAAGCTCGAATTTGAAAAAGGTTTAAAGTTAGATTTTAACCATTATGATTTACATTTAGAATATTTCGAATTTACTTAGCTGCTATTTAATATTGTGTAAATTATCCATTTTTTAATTATACATTCGACTTACATAAGAGATTAAATATCAATTTGACTTTTTTCAGATAATGGAAGTATTTCGTTCTAGGAGAAAAGCTGAGTTTCTTTTCCTTCTAGCGTCAATGGATTTCAAAATGCGACAATTTTTTATCGCACGCTCTATACGACATTATTCATAAATAAAAATATATATTTACATTTTGTAACCCAGTAATTCTTAAAGAAAAAAACTTCCGATTTTTAAGCTAAAAATATGCTAAGAAATAGAGTCTTTAATTGAAAAAAGTAAATATATGTTCAAATGACAACATTCATTCACGATAAACTACCATCCGAACCGACCTAGGCTTTGGCCAAGTTTGAATCCTTTATAGGTACATATATTGTTAATTTTTAGAAGTCTAGTGAACCTTATAAGAGTTTTTCACTCAGTGTAGAATATTATCACATGAAATTTATGCAGCCTTCACCTCTATACAGTATATATCCTTAAAATAATTAAGAATACTCATTAATAACAGCCATTAAAGCTAAAAAAAATTTATAATCCGATCTTAAACAAAATTCTTGTAGCACATAAATACCGTTGTCAACGGTAGTAGTAAAAATGGCCGTTTGCAAATGTTAATTTTTCGTTTGGTTTGTCCTCATGCTTATTTTATTAAGCCTTATTAATAAATATATACATATATGATAATAATATAATATATATTAAAATTAAACTGCATTTATGAACATTAGCCAATATAATGCGAGAAATATAAAAGAGTTAGATTCAATTAATTTTGGTTTCTATTTTACTGATTTTGTATTATTATATATTAGATATTTTCAAAAAGCCAGCTTTGAATTAAATTGAAATTGAAATTTAGTAAAAAAGCCCCTAAAATGAATTTTTTTTATAAATAGTTTTCTAAGTGTTCATTGAAAATTGATATACAATCTAGATATGCTTTGATGCTTTTATTCCATTTTAATAAAAAATTAAATACAAAACTTATTTGATACTTTCTTGACAAGAGCGACAACACTTTTTTCGGAATTCAGGAATTTGGCAGTATCTTCTGAGATTTCTGAGGCCGCAATATTGGCTTTTATCTTTTTGACAGTAATGGGCACAATTTGGATCCCTTTTTCCTGATCCTCTGCATAAACGCATTTTGTCTGGTAAAAATGTTCCGTTGCAAGATGAAAGTGATTCACCTTCTAAAGGAACACAACGTGCTACTTGAGATTGAATACCGATTCCGCAACTTTGTGAGCACTGAAGAAAAAAATGGTTTCATTAAATAAATGAACTAAATGTTACGCATAAAATGCACCAGAAACTTGTAAGACCGTACAGCTCGAGACTCTGTACGAACTTACAAACAGTCGACGCAGGTATAAAGCAGGTATACGAGGCGGCGCCGTACCTACATATTACTAGCGCCCACGCCAAAGGAAAAGACGATTTGTTGCAGTACCGAAAAGCAGTACGGCGCTGAAAAGGGATTGGCGCACGGAGGCACTGATATCACAAGTATGTATGTGCACGCCGAGACCGAAGTAACAAAGACCGGTCTTACAAGTTTCTGGTGTAGTTCGAAAAATAAAGTATGTGATAACAGAAATAGTCAGTTAGTCAGAAATTTAATTTTTATATTACATTTGTGAGAAACAGAAAATAACTTTAGTAAATTAATAAAAAAGTGTAAATATAACATTTTTCTTACGGGAGACCAATCAGAATAAACCCATTGTCCCTGACAGGGTATTCTATTACATTCCCGTTCAGAGGACGGTTCTTCGTACATTTTACATTTGTCAGGAGAAAGCATGACTTTGTAAACGTGAAGCTCATTGTCTTTCGTCACCTGACTTCCGCGAAAAGACGAATGCACACAATATAATTGGCGTCGCTGAATCCCATTATTTCCGCATGTTCTAGTGCATCCTTCCCAAGAACTCGTTAGCCACTTGAAGTCACAGCTGAAATTACGATATAAAAAAAGAGATTTATTGTGACAATAAACATTTTTGCCAATAAAATAATATGTTTTTCAATGTAAAACGATTTTGAAAAGATACTCTGACTAGGAATTCGAAGCTGAATTTAATAAATTAAACAAAACTTTTCTCGTAGCTCACCTGAAAGGGTTGCATTTTTCGATTTCAGGAGGAGGTTTTGAACTAATTGGACACTTTCTTCTATGCACAATTTTTCCTGATTCTTCATCTTTACAAGCTAAAGTCTTATGTCGGCTTCCAATTCCACAAGTAGTTGAACATGGCCCCCAACCACCCGATAACCAAACGTATTTACTTTTCTTTCGTTGATAAGTTCGATTAATAACATATCGAGAGAATGTAGAAATAAATATTCCTTTCTTTATGGCAAAATCTGGCACAACTAGCTGCAAAGAAAATTTTACAGAAAAAATTACCTAATTTGCATTCTGTCCACACAAAACCCCAGGATACCAAAATGTTGCAAACAGTTGACAACTACATTATGTAACAAATTAAGATTACCAATTGTGCAGCGTTTTGATGCGATTTGCTAGCTCACTTTGATACTTGGGCTTTCGTGTACTGAATTAAACCTAATAATTAATAATATTAATAATAATTAATTCACATACAGTTACTACAATTTCTGAAAATACTGGGCCTTTAGCCCACATTGTGTAGGTTTCATTAATCTTTTGAGGTCGAAAAGCAGCCCCTTCGACAACTAAAACTTGACCTCTGCCTCGGGAATCAAAATGACTTATTTCATGTTTGTGCCTCCGCCCATCTCTTATCACAATAGTTAAATCGTCATTGTAAGGTGATAATTCTTTAGCAATCTTCACCTCCACTCTGATGTTAAATGCCAAAAATGGTACTACAGCTAATCGTGTCACAGCTAAAAAATTTAAATAAAGAAACATACCTGATAAATATAAATATTAAATAATATAATAATAATATTTCACCTACTTCTTCGCAACTTTCGCTGAAATGTATTAGT
The DNA here is from genome assembly GCA_010014905.2 of Druon quercuslanigerum. Lineage (NCBI taxonomy): Eukaryota > Metazoa > Arthropoda > Insecta > Hymenoptera > Cynipidae > Druon > Druon quercuslanigerum. The sequence continues at coordinate 21,217 of JAAAKG020139171.1, forward strand.
AATGTTTTGACAAGTTGAATTATCTCCACCACAAACTCCACAAGAATCTTCTATTTTTTCAGAGTTCAAGACTTTATCACAGCCCATGGGATAACATTTACCCTGGGGAACAAGTAATTTATTTATTTATCTTCATGAAAATTTTAAAACTTACGATAGTGACGTAATATACAGTAATTACCTGAACGCAAATATTACTGCTACCATAGGAACATGGTGTCCCATCAATCAGATTTAATTTGCTATAATAAATGCTACCAGTTTCTTTACTTCTACAAATCAACTGACATTTCAAATCTTCTTCATCAGGTTCATACGGTAGCCACGTGTTATCGAAATCAAATAACTTTTCCTCGAAACCTATTAAACTCGCAAGTCGAGAACACTGCTGCAATCTTAAATCCACTGTTACAAGACAATCTTCCTGTTCACAAACTCTGAATTCTTCATTTTCTCCTTTGCAATGACTCCCTCCATATATTGGACTTCAATTTCAACCAGGAAGGAAATCCATTAATTTTTTTTATTCATAGTTTTATGAATTACATATATATTGCGAAAGTAATAATTCTTGGGTTAAAATAATGTACTCACAGTGTCTCGTTGCATTTCCTTTTTCTAAATTGAACACCTATGCCACAGGATGTCGAGCATTTTCCCCAATCACTCCAATTGCCCCAAGATCCATTTCTATCCTTGTATATGATTGGACTCAGGTGAAATTTTTTTCTGTCTACGAAATCACAGAAACCATTGATGCACCACTTTAAACATCAAAATAAGAAACATGAGAATTTTATCAACTAACAAGGGTAAAGAAAAACTTATTTGAGGAAAACATATAACCTTGTTTTCACCACATTCTGTGCCTTCCAAAGGTGGACCCTTTTTCGTTTTACAAATTTTAGAAACATTAAGTTTACCACACCAAAGGTGAGAGCATGGCTCTAATAGATCAAAACTTCTACATAACTGATAACTGTAATTAATGAATATATAGCATAAATAAATAATTTAACTAAAGATATTTAATCGAATTTTAAACATTAATTTTATACAAAATACCTACCCTTCACCAAATTCCATTCTGCATTGTTCGTCCATTGTGAACGCTGTCTGACTAACTTCTTTAAGGTGTGTTGCATTTTCCTCCTCTGGTTTATTTAAGAGGCAAGGCCATTGTCTGCAAATGTATTGAAATATCGAAGTTTCTAAATAAGTCAATAATAATTCAAAAAACAAAATATTTTCAAAAACACTTGAGAATACTCTAGAATGTTTAAAAACATTATAAAACTTTTCAGAGCATTACAAAATATTCTGAATTATTCTAGAATATTTTAGAAGAGTTCAACATATTTTTTAATGTTGTAAAATAATCAATAAATTTAAATTCAGTACATTCTAGAACATTCCAAAACATTTCGAAATAATTCATAAACCCTTTAGGAAAGAGTCCAAAAAATCATAGTTTTTCCCTTTTTAAGGTCGTTTTCTTACTCATTTAAAAATATAATCAATGATTATAAGAACCTCACTTAGTCCTGCGATGAAATTCTTTTCTTGAGCATGCCGACCAGTGAAATCGATGAAATGTGGCAGCGACCATGGGTGCCATTACACTGCCATGAGAGGCTTCCTCCCCACAAGAATTTCCAGAACTCATGTCACCATCATGTGTTAGTCCAAGACTGGAATTAAAAAGATAATATTAGATTTCTTCACGTAAAATATTTAACCCAATTTAGAATAAAATATCAATTCTAATGATATATTATTAGAGTAGTTCCAAAAAAATTACAAGAAAATATTCTGTTTAATAAAAACATTCATTTATTATTTTTATTTCATTATTCCAGCCCTTTTTCAGACTCAATTTGCATAAAATAATTAATCTGTGAATAAAAAGATCTTGTGCAACATCTAGCATTAAAAATTTTAATAAATTTTTATAAAAACATTAAAATAGTATGATAAAATAATATGGTAATTTTTAATAACTAACATATGAGCAACTTCATGAGCTATAATAAAGGCACTTGTTAATCCCTCATCCCGATTTAAAGCACATGATCTAGCAGGATCGCAAGCACCGGAAACAGGGGCATACCCTGAAGGACCTCCAATGTCTAATCGTGTCAACCATACAGCTACATCATCCACTTCTTCAGAAGAGGTCAATAATTTTTGATGCCATTTGTTAACATTCTCCAATGATTTCCGAGCATTTCCATGACGAATCTGCAACCCAAAGTACTTTTTTAGTAAAACTAAAAATAAACTTTACCGTAAATTCGAACTTCTATTAACTTTATATTAATTTTAAAAAATACATAAAATTGCACTCTTTGTTTGATAATAATAATATAAAATCTTATTCATACCATATTGTCATCCTTATTGGTATATAACATCATTCTCACAATCACAATCTTGGTGTTAGAATCCAGAGAGGGGTCACTGTAAATGGCACTAACCTATTCCATTTTTAATTTTTAGTATACAAATTTAGGCTACCTGATTTTTTGAATTGTAATTAAAGTAATTCGAATCTTAATTAAACTCATACTCTTAATAAACTTTAATAATTTATTGCATATAATCGTTAAATTACATATTTTTGAAAGTTCACCCTCAATTAATAAATATTTTATTTTATATTTTAAAAATCTCTATCTAATGAAACGATTCATTCATACTGTGTGAAAATAGTTTATCATAGTTTATATAAATAAATAAGATATAAATACACTCACAATATTGAGAAGGGATAGAATATAATGTTGGATACGAGTACCGTGAAAACCAACCACCGAATAATCTGCAGCAATTCCAAGTTCTATCCATCGAGGTGGAGATACTTTGTGAACAGTTTTCCTTTCTAAAAAAAACATTTACAAATTATAAATTTTGATTTTTCTACAAACTTGAATGCAAAAATAAACAAATTATTAATATATTTAACTGACTTGGAAGTTTGTCCCATTCCCAAGTTTTATCGAAGAAATATCCAACATCTTCAGAATCTCCTTTCACTATTTCTTTTTTATCATCTTCTATTTCCAAATTTTCTTGATCTTTAATTTTCGTAACCGTATCTTTATTTTCACTTTCTATATCGAATGTGTCTCCAGTCAAATTGTAAAAACTTTGCTCTGTTTGGGTATCTCTTTTTAATCTCCTTGCCCGAACAAAAAAATAATTTCATTAAATTTTGGAAATGATATGAAAATTAAAAATAGCCAATATTATCTTTTTGTACCTCGCACTAAAGTTATTGTATTCGTCACTGAATGAATTTTGAAAGAGTGTCACGAAGTCTTTATCCTCCTTTACTGTTTTCCATCCAAGATTTTGATCTTCATACAGAAGATGTTTTCCTGCCATAAGGGGTTTAATAAAAAGGTGTCGATTCTCAGCAAGCATCAGTCCATAAAATTCTCCCTCACAAATAGTCAAAACCACTAGAGAATTTATTCTACCTTCTACACTCCCAGATCTCGCTTCACAATTTATTGATAATTTTGATTTCTGACTTTTCGATTTATTAGAGTGAATCCACTCAACTGCAAATTCTGGTGGAATAATTAATCCCTTGTTCATTTTTGTTTTTATAGTCCAATTACTTATTGATATGTATATCGAATCTGAATCATCAATGTCAAAAACTGATCTTCTTCTTCGTACTTCCTCTCGAGATATGACAGTTGGGTAAACGATCTCTTGAAAACTTGAATCTGAGAAATCTTCCTGACTTCCAGTATTTATTATCAATAAACAGATAATTATTAAATAGAAAATCAATTTTGGTCGAATCATTTTTTATGTAGAGGGAATAAGACATGTTATCATAGTAGTGACTGTACAAAAAACTGTGCTAAACAAATGTTTAGTAATTTTCCTGCAAGACTTTAAAGCAGTTTAAATATAACTATAATTATGTAACATCATTGGCGGTTTCTTTTCATGAATCTAAGTATTTATAATTACCAAAAAACACTTATAAATCACTCCTTCGTGCACTGAAATCTCGATGAATGAAATAAACAAACATTTTTTAGTATTAAAGGGTAGGAAAAAATTTTTAGCAGGCACGAATTTCTGGCATTTCGCTTCATTCGAGTAATTCTTACTGTCGCGAGCAATGCACAAAATTAATAATTATCATTTAATTAGACTGAAGCTGCACTCGGCTGAATGTCCTCGCTGCAACTGGCAACCACATGGAGAAACCACTTCGGTTACAGAATACGTGTGTGTTTCGTGAAGTTCACAAATTCAAGTCAGTGATAGAAGAGCCTATGTCCTCTTGGCAAGCACGAGATTCTAATAATGACCGCTTTATGCTGCCACACTTGTGGATAGTCCGAGCACTTGTTACACAGTATCTTTTCCACAAAATGATCCTTTTGACCAGTTTGAAACTTAGTTGCAAAAATAGCTACTATATTAAATCCAGGACAAATTTTAATGAGAAAGTTTTCTAGTTGAAAAAGGGAAAATTAAAAAAAAACGGATTTATTCTGGTTAAAAAAAAAGAAATGTGTGGCACACTACCTCTCATGTCATTAGTAAGCGTTCACGTCATTGAGAGAGAAAGAATCTAGATGGTAATTTGTCGATTTATGAAAATCAAAGATAATGTGTGTAATTCAAAAAACGTAATTTAAAAAAATCGAATTAGCATTTTTGGAGATAAAGTACATTTTGAATAAATAAAAATGTAATGCTTTTACAAGTTTCTAAAATTAAATTGATGTTTACTATATGATATTTGAGGTGAATGTACTGAAGATTTGTTTTATTTATTTTTATAACACCTCGTTAAAGAATTCACAAACTAAAACTGTTGAAGATTTCTTTTTAAAAAAATATTGAAAATATTTTCCATTATAAACTAGAAAGTTTGTAGACATTTTTCATACAATAATAATTGATTTATTAATTAATAATTGAATTGAAAATGTTCCAATCCAAAATTTTCAGTAATTTCTAATGTATCATTTCTAAATTAAAGCGTTTGAAATAGCATAAATTAAAATTAAAATGTTTACATTTAAAAAAATTTGGAACAGATACTCTAAAAATTGAAAAATAACATTAGAAAGGAGTTAAAATTGTATTCCTTATAATTAAAAGTGTGCCAAATTTGACAATTTGAAATAAAAAAAACTTTTGAGTTAAGTTAAAACTTTTCAAATTTTATAACTTTAAATTGTTATTACATTTGAAAAAATTATAATTTAATGTTCAAACTGCCCATACCGTTTATTCTAAAGTTAAAGAAATATAATTTTATCGGCATTTACACCGTTCAAAATAGAAAAAATTTTCAAATACCTCGTGAAATTGATTATTTTTTATATTTGATAATAAATTCATTTTTATATTTTTAATAATAATTATAAATAAAATTTAAAATAAAATTTAAAAATTAAATAACGCCTTTAAAATTAAATGATTATAAAAGCGTTAAAAATAAAAAGTAGTTTTAAATGAAAAACATTTAAAATGAAAAATGTTCTACTCTGGATCATTAAAACTTAAACGTTTCCGAACACAATTTAAATTTGAAAACATTCATACGCCAAAAATTGTGATATTCAAAAATTTTTGATTCTCAAAAACTTAAACATTGTAATGATTTTAGGTAACTTAAATTGTTTAAAAATAACTATTGTCAGATTATTAATTTGATGGAATTATACTTAAGCGGATCTGAATAAAGCACTGAACGTTTCTCTTGAATCACATTTATTCGTACATTATATATATTGAATACAAGTAAACACTTTAGGATCACCGCACGAGAGCCGGAAGACAACTGGACTGACGCTCCAGCTGCTCTACGCAAAAGCCAGTGCTAGCTGACCCTATCGTGGCGCCATCTCGCGACACTGTTGAAGGAACACAACGCTCACACTCCCTCCCTCCTTCAACAACTCGTCTGAATTATAATGTTCTCACATATATATAAATAAAAAGGATAAGCAAGACCTGAATTCTATTCCTTAAATTAAGTGTCATTGGTCGGATTTGGGCGACTGGATCCGCAAGCCATCCCCAGTATCTATCACAATCGCCTCGTTCTCCCAGGATCCACTAAATCATCTTAAGATCTGTTGAAAAATAAAAATAAAATAGTGTGAGTGGTTTATACATTCTATTTGATTATTCCAATTTGTGTTTTAACATCTTATCTCTAAGGTATTAGTGGGCTTCTAACGGTAGCGGTTTGGTCATAATGTCGGTTATATTTTGTTTTGTAGGGATCCATCTAATATTGATTCCACGTGACTCTACACAATTTTTCATATAGTTACCGTGGGTGTCAGCCATGTGCTTTTTATATCCGGTTTTCTCTCTTTCTTCTAAAGAACTTTTGATGTATTCTATTGTATCATCAAAATTCTTTTTTCATATTATCATTTTTTCATATAGTTACCGTGGGTGTCAGCCATGTGCTTTTTATATCCGGTTTTCTCTCTTTCTTCTAAAGAACTTTTGATGTATTCTATTGGATCATCAAAATTCTTTAGCTTGTGGCTCCCATCTTTTTGAGTACAGTCTCCTGCTGATTTATTATCGCACCAGATTCGAATAGGGCACAGGGTCTTCCCTATGATGTCTCTTATAGCTGTGTCAAATGAGATCAGTTCCTGGTACGCCTCACTCATTGCCAAGTATTCGGCTTGACAAGTCGAGAGCGTGACGTAGGACTGTTTGTCGCTCCTTCAAGCCATCGGATCTCAAAAAAGTGTAATTATGTATCCACTGATGGAAGTGGAGTCTTCCCAATCTCTAAAACTAGCATCAGTTATAGCTTCTAGATTTTCCGTTTGGGCTCTATATGTTAGTCCCAATTCTGTTGTTCCTCTAAGATACCTAAACACTCTTTTAACATTTCTCCAATCGTCTTCGGATGGATTTAATTGTTTTCTGGCTGGATAATTCACTACAAACGCTAGGTCTGGTCTTGTAGACCCCGCTAAATACAGTAAACTACCTGTAGCCTCTCTAAATGGGACTTTGATAAATTTTACTGAGACCTCTGAATTCACATCTAGTTCGTTCCTTTTGTCTAATCTATTAGTTACCTGTATAGTCACCATAAGGGTGTTTTGTGGTTTGCTTTCGCCCATGTTGAAGTTTTCTAAGATATTCTCTATGTATTCTTATAATATATCTTCATTATTTTGTTTTCTCTATCCCTTCTAATATTTGAGGTCAAGTAATTTGCTAAGAGAGCGTGTTTTAGATTGTCTTCTTAAAGGTCCTTATCAAAGGATCCTTATATTATTTGATCTCTAAACAGAACCTTCTTAGTTTCTTGAGCTGTGATGGAACCAAGACTGGTATCATTTTCTTAAGGTTTCCCTGCCTGCTTAGCTACTCTGACGTACGTGTCCATATCTAGTTTTGTTTTAGCTTTTCTTTCAGGTAATTGTCTTTTCTTTGGTGCCACTTCTTTTCTAACTCTTGTTATTAGTTGCCGCTTTCTCGGTCTTCCTCTTTTGTTTTGTTTAGATTGTGACTCTTTTGGCTTTTCCATATTATCCTCTTTAAATTCTTTTAGCCAATATAGATCATCTAATTCTTTGTTTTATTCTACTGCTTCATTATTTGACTTATTACTTCTAAACGAATCGCGTTAGCTTAGTTTCTCATTGAACCGTACATGCCGTGAGCACAGGATTTACCCTGTTGATGTATAGCCGACCAATACCGCTTAAATAGCTCTTTCAGAGAATTTTGTTTCTATTTTAGGAACTCTCGCGTATGTTTTACACTCAAATCTTCTAATTTTATCAAAGTGACTATTTTCATTTGGTGCGAATTTCTTGATTGGTACCCCGTATTCAATAGATTTGTGCGGGGTTCGACTATACTCGTGAACTGTTACTTCTACCGCTAATTCCCACATACTCTTAGGTAGACCTGAGTCGAACATGTGAGCTCTAATCTTTTCCTTTAATGTCTTATTAAACCTTTCTGCAGTGCCATTGTGTTCAGGTGTTATGGTGATGTGAAATCACTTTCTATAGCTTCTTTCTCTAATATCTCTAGAAATTCACCTTCTGTGAATTTCGTTCCCTGGTCTGACCTCATGTAGCACACCTTTTCGTCTTTTCCTAATAGGTTTCGTGTTGATGTCAAGAATCTCTTAAGGTATGTTTCTGTTTCATCTTTCGATTTAATGGTGTATGCCCTAGCCAGTCTAGTGTGATCGTCTATAAATACGGTTATGAACCTTTTCCCCCCTGGGCGCGATACCGGTTAAATAGGCCCCATTGTATCTGTATGAATTATTTGATGGGGTCTGATTGCTCTAGTTCTTTTATCTCTAAATGGTAAACTTTATATTTTAGCCATTACACAAATTTCGCATTTCAATATAATCTCATCAAATTTTACATCTTTCAAAATTTTCCTCTAATTTTTGTAACTTCTTAAGGTAATTTAATGATGCGTCGCCTAGCCGTACATGACATAACATAGCATTACTTTGTTTTGCTATGTTTTCTGACTCTATTTCCAGCGGTTTTGCTGTCCATATATCTCTAATTGAATCAGTTGATTCCCTCCCAATCGCAGACTCTACACTCTCTGATTTGTCTTTTTATCTTACGGAGTCTAATGTGTCTCTATTTTTGTTGTTTGTCTGCGTTTGTTCGTCCAAAGTCATTATTCTCGCTCTGCATTCATAGTTTTGGTATTTTAATTCTAACTTATTATTTCTATTATTCTTATCTATCATAGTCACTGTCCAGTTGGGTTTGCAGTATTTCCCTTTTAAAAAGGTTTATCCTGTTTCTTTGTCAAAAATTTGTAACGTCTCGTCGTCTAAATATATACTCATCATATATACGTATCAGCAAAACTTCTTAGGATTTAAATTTTATGAGATGTCACTTGCGGCTATGACCTCTGCTAATTTAATAGTTTCTTTTTCCTTATCATTCGATTGAGGATATAAATTCCCTTTTCCATCTATATTGATGTCCGCACTTCTGTTTTTATTTGCGCTCTTTATTATTTCCCCTGTGCTTTTTTTTAATGCACTGAGGACTAAACTTTTAATAATTATATGATCCGTTGCTCCTGAGTCGGCTATAAATGTGATTTCGCTCATTTGATGTTTTGACTCTAACCTTAAAGCTACTTTACCTTTTTTTTGGTGTTTGGGTTCCTCCTTAATGGTCCTCGTATTCTTTGGGTGATTGTTTTTGTATTGGCCTCTATGCCCTTTATACTTATCTCTACCTTTACCTCTGTTACTTCTAAGATTTTTATTTTAAGCTCCCTCCCTTCCTCTAAGTTCTGACTTTCCTAAGTTAATAAATTTGTGTTTATTGAACACATACCTTCCACCACATATTCTGCGACCCCTTCCTCTAAAGTTCTGGCTTGAACTCGCGATGTTCGGGCAGTCGTCTCCTTCGTGTTCCATTACCCTCTGGCAGTAGTAACAAAACCACAAGCCAAATTCTGTCAAGGGCCAACTCGTCGACCAGTGTCTAGCCTTATTGCACCACAAGCATCTTCCATTGCCTCCGGTGTTCTTCTTACTTTTTCTTAGGGTTAGGTTGGCTTTGGCCATACCTAAGCTCTTAGAGTCTCCATGGCGCTCTGCTTCTAACTGTGATAGGCAGGATTTTATTTCTTCTTGATTCAATTCTCTATCTTCTGTCTGTCTTCTAATTAAATCAGCTGAGCGTAGCTCAGGTGTTGCTCCCGATACAGCTTGATAAAATGCCGATCGTTTCTCTTGTTCTGTCAAGGTCACGGCTCCGTCACAATTTTCATATTGTCTTATTATAGAGTCAAATTTTTCGCAAAAATCATTAATTCTTTCTTTAGGTCTTATTTTTATTTGATAGAGCCGTGTCCTAACAGAGGAATGAGTGATATTTATCTCACTCCTTTTATATTCTTTTAATTTGTCTAAGACAGTCTTAGGGTCTTTGATATTAAGTATTCTTTTATGATAATCTTCGTCTAAGTGATTTATAATAATATCTCTAACAAATCCTTTGCTCTTAGTGACTGTTTCCTCATATAATCTCGGTACTTTGGGTGCAGAACTATCTACTGCGTCTAACAGGTTACTTCCCATCAGTTATGAGTTCAAGTGGTCCAACTAAAAATTTAAATTAGCTTTTCTGGTCAGTTTTTAATCTCTTTTAGTTATTATTTTCGTTAAGTTTTACTCTATTTCTAACGATTTCTTTAATTTTGTCAAATTGTCTTTAATTACATTGGGGATGGTAGTCTCTCTAACGTCTAGGTTATTTATCTCTGGTTGGCTTACCTCCGACGCTCTAAGTCTGCATCTCTCTACCTCTAAATTAGTGTTTGCTGTATCCCTTAGGGTTTTCAGTAGAAATTTTGCAGCCTCTAAAATCTCTAACACAGCCTTTGCTGCGGATCCCACATTCATCTGCCCAAGCTTTTCTCCCTCTGGATACGTCTGTGTGGCCGATGAGTTAATGTTCTGGATCGGTGTGGCTGTGAACATTATTCTAATTAGCATCTGAAATTATATACTTATCTTTTCGGATCCGACATCTAAACTTCTATATTTGTTCACACCATTCTAGCGTCTACCTTACTGGGAGCTCTACCTACTTTGGAGCCTATTATCTCCATGGTCTCATCCGTGTTATACCCTTGGTTGCTTGGGGTGAGTGTGTCTTCCTCCCCCAGGTTGAGGTCATCAATTGAAAGTTCCACTTTCTCCTCCCAGGTTATTCCATTTTCAACCATTTTTATTTCTCTTCAGCCGGGTTTAAGGACATATTGTATTATCAACTGCACTTATTTACTTATTAATTTGTTATCTTTGTCATCTAAGCAACCCTCTGATATTGTCCTCGTACTTCTGAGCCAGCTCGGTCGCACAACATTAGCATAGCTGATAAGAACGCTCTCAGGCGAGGGCGATCACGCACGCGAGCTGCACCAAAAACAAGCAGAGCTCGAACATCCTAATTGAGCGCGAGATGCCAACCGCACAGTAAATCCCATCCCCTACCCAACACCGGAGGGAATCAATAAGAATTTTTTTCCTTTTAGGCTGCAGGACTTTTAGTACGTAATGTGTTTTAGCAATTCACTTTACATGTGTAAGGTCCTTCACCAATTTTTAATTCATTTCAGAGGCGAGGTTGACGTGTAACATCCAGCCTATAAAACATTTCCATCTAATATCTAACAAAAACGTTTCAGCCATCTTTATTTTTATTTTCACGGATTTTCTCCCGAATTCCCTATTTTCACTATCTGAACAATAAAATTTTCATTTAATAACTTTCTAAAATTTTAAATAACACTTCTTTATTATTTTGGGTTTTATCCAAAATTGCCTTTTTTCATTCAATAAAATTTTCATTTACTTACTGTCTTAGATAATAAAAATTTCGTTTATTAACTTTCTAAAATTTAGAATAACACACAATTAAAGCTTTCTATTCAGTGGAACCATGAGTTTGTTGTTCAAGGCCATCGTTCGACCCTGGTTGGTAAACCCCAATTACTATTCACTCTTCTCATAGCCGCGGGTCTGCTTCTCGGGGAAAGACACAATGCCTCGCCAGAGCCTTTAAGGTTATGAGCTCTCTTGTATTTCCGGCCGGTGGTACGTGTCTCTCCCTCCCACTTTTTCTTAGCATGCTTCTTGTTTTTTCTACTTCTAAATTCTACTTCCGGAAGTTATTTTATCTTTCTAAACTAGCGATAGTTCTAAGCATTGTTAAAATTTCCTTTTCATCACTTACCTTACTGCTTTATTCTCCTTCGGTCCTCTAAGCTCTTTTATAGATTGCGTCTGATCTCTAGGTCTAGATGCTGCATTATTTTCTTTTTATTAATTCTAATTGTTCCTACTTGCGCGCAATGGAAGCGTGTCCTGGGCCGATAACCTGTTGGAGTTTAGCCTAAAGTGATCTGAATAAAGCACTGCACTGATTCTTTTGAATCACGTTTATTTCTACATTATTACACGTAAACACTTTAGGATCACCGCACGAAAGCCGGCAGACAACTGGACTGACGCTCCAGCTGCTCTACGCAAAAGCCAGTCCTAGCTGACACTATCGTGGCGCCATCTCGCGACACTGTTGAAGGAACACAACTCTCACGTAATTATATTTAAAAAATTCAACAATTACAATGTTATTTACCAAATTTAAACTTATGAAAGGGAATAATTGAAAAATTAGTATTCAACATTAAAATTCAGAACTCTAAAAGTATATTTCAGATAGTTTAATTTTCATATATTCTAATTTCAAAAACACAATTTTGAATTTTTCAACTGTAAATGTTTTATTTTTAACACTTTGCTCAAAATTAATGTTTATTAATTCAAACTATTACACTAAAAATTAAACCCGAAGGAAAAAGAATACATAACAATATTACTATATATGATTCCAATGTCTCAATTGCACAATTTTAAGTTTTTCAATTCAGCAATGTTTTTTCAAACTGATTTTTGAAATGTTTAATATTTTTGAACATTTTAAATTAAAAATGATTCAAATTTCAACGCTTGGATTTAAAATGTTTTCACTTTTAACGCTTCAATTGAGAAATTATTAGATTAATGTTTTACTGTTTTGAATGTATTCTGGAGGTACCTAATTCAAAATTGTTTAATTACGACTCCTTTGAACTAAAAATCATGCAACTATGAAGTCTTTTAATTTGAAATGATGCGATTCCAAAAATTTTTAATAACAGACAAGTTTGTATGTTGAAAATTGGTACCAAACAATTTAGAATATTTAAATCTAAAATTAAACAATTAAAAACTCATTATCAAGGCTATTTTATTATGAAAACTAGCAATTTTCAGTTCAGGTTAAAATTGTTTATTTAAGAGTAGTTATTTAGAGGTTTAGTTTTTCTTTTCTCTTTAAGGAAAAGTTACCATTCTTATTAATTATAATGATCAACGTCTTATTTTATTCTTCGAAGGATTCTCTAAATTTCTAATTGGGTTGGTTTTGTTAAAAACATTAATTTAGAAATCATACAGTAATTATTTTTATAAACAATCTTAGTTTAAATGTTAATTAACACAACCCAAATACTATAGAATTGTGGAGAATCGTTAGGATTATTTAAGAATTGTAACCTTCCCCTAAAGATAAAGCAAAAAACTAAAACTCTTAATAACTACTGTTAAATAATCAATTTTAAACTGAATTATTTTTTCTGAAGTACTCTTAGAAGCTTCCATCAAATTTTCTAGAAATCAATAATAGATCTATTTATTTATTTATTTTATAAGTCATTTTAAAGATTGTACTAAGTGTACATCTTTAAATCAAATCCAGTTTTTACATTCTCATCATAATGAAAAGGTCTTTTTTTTATTTTTTTATTTCATGCTTAAGGTCACATCAACTACAAGGTCATTAGTGACCACACTGACAAACAAGGGCCGATGAGCAAACGAGCGCGAGCTACCTGGGTTACCTTCCCCTTCCAGTGGGACCCATACCCCTCACACTTCTCTCGGCGCGCTTACTCGCCTTGTCTCCCGGAGCGCGGGGCCTATTG
>JAAAKG020139172.1:0-12436 GCA_010014905.2 Druon quercuslanigerum
GCCATTGGCGAATAATTTTAATTAGTGATACCTATTAATTAGTATCTTAGAGTTAATCTCTTCTCTGAAATCTTTGTATCTTCGCAGCTTTCGTAGCTTTAAACACATTGAGGTTCAAATGTTTTACCAATAAAAAAAAACCAGTGTGTGGCAGTCGGACTACACGGTAGAAGTGAAACATTGATGCATTAACTTTGAAATTTTTCGTCAGGAACCATCATGGAGATCATATACCAGCTTGCTTAGCGTGGCGGTATAGTGGGGATACCGAAGAAGACTTTTGAAAAGGGTATTGCCAGTGCGATAGTGAGAGACAGAGGCCTCCATTCGGTCTTTTTTTAGTTTATTCCCATCCGAGAAGAAGTTTCACTTTTAAAAACTTCTAAACTCTAAAGCATAAAACAAATCATTTTAAACAAACTGATGAGTCAGTATGCATCAGGAATATCAGGGTCGGCAAATGGTCGTTGATGAAACTTTGTGAAATTATGATACTATATAAAAGAATTGTATAGGCTAAAGGATTTTAGAAAATTTTCAAAATCACGCGAGTTTGAACATGTGGCATTTTGTATTTTTTTAATTATCAGTATATCTGAATCCGATCACGCAAAGAAAAGGATATTGCGTGGACATTCACTGGTGAGACGACATTGTTTTTTCTTTTAATTTATCTTAATTATGTTTCTGGTGAGATTTAATCATGAAAATTTGTAACTCTATATTATTAGATAACTTTAGAAACATGTAGTGTAAATCACTGACAAGTGTGGACTTCAAAGTCAGCAAGAAATCATCGTCGCTCTTATTTATCCACAGAAAAAACCTGGGGTTCACTAAAGTTGCGGCTCAAATAAAAGTTATTATCATTTTGAACTTGAGTTCCAATAGATACCTGAAGAGATCCAGAAGGTTTCCTTGCACTCGCACTTGAAAAAAACATTGAAGCGCATTCACAAACCAAGCGCTTGCAAAGTGGGGCTGATAAGTTAGAAATCAATTTACAGTTATCGACCGATGACTTGAGACGAAAAGTTTCTTGCATATGAAAATGCCTTTATGTTTACAACTTTGATACATAACCTGTAAATTATATTTATCAAGTCGTTATAGATACATCTATTTTAATTGCGGTAACATTTTGTACTTTATTTATGTTAATTAAGTTATGTCCAACAAAGTTCGATTACATGAGTGCTTTAATGTAAAAATAATGTTATTAGTTAAACAAAATGTCGAAGTGGGCAAAGCGAAAAATAGGTTCTTTATAAATAGGCTTAATTACAATTGCGATCCTTTAGAATACCAACTGATTTATTATTTAGAGCTTATTTATCGTTTTGGGTTCCTTTTCAGCAAGTTAGGTTCATTTTTGTTGCAGCTCCTTCGGAACCAAAAATGGGTTCTATTGCAAACCCAAGTTTTTTTTGTGTCCTTGATAATTTCGCCCGTATTAGCATTGGTGACATGATGTGATGCCTATAAATGTCCACAGTGGTCATTTGTTTATAAACTTAATAAATAGTATCGAATGATATATTTTCAAGACTAAACTTTACTAGCAATATAGTTTAAGGACAATTAAGAGAAAACATTATTTTTGTTAACTTTGGATTTTGAAGACTTTCAAATTTATTGAGTTAGAAATTCTTAGAATTAGTTGATTGATAATTGCAAACACTTCAACAAACTATGAAATTTCAATGGTTGGCAGATTGACATGTCTAAACTTCATTAGCTATTAAATTAGGTTTCAAATGCTGAGGTTTTCAAATTCAAAGGAATTAAAAGTCGGAATCGTAAGTTTACTATACTTTAAAAACGAGTTCTTGAATATTTTGTATCCATTTTTTATTGTAACTAAGTTACCACAATATTTACTCTTATTACAATTTCAGTGATTTTACTACTTGCATACAACGGGTCACTCTGCATGTAGCTAAGAATAACACTTAACAGATCAGCAGTATTTTTCTGCATAAATATTGAATATTTTGGGCAATTTATTGAAATTATTCAATATTATTTTAGAGTTATTAGTCCGTGTATCGTGAAAAAGTAATTTTATCGGGCAAATCTGCGATTTATTCATGAAATACCAATAGGAGCACTTTTGAATATAAAGAAGGTGAAAACGATTTAATATGTATAAATTAGGGAGGGCACTATACTTCTTATTCGACGTTGATCAGGCCGACCTTGCTCTTTGTTACAGTGATAAATCTGTGGGCGTATTCGATCTTTTCTACCGTTCTTGAAGCGTTCGAGGATTTAACCTTGAACCAGAATTGTAGAGGACGCTACCAGACGCTAGTCGCTACTATTCAAAGGAAGTGACTGTTACAGGGTTGTCTTTACTTAACGACAATCTCTTGCCATTGATTTTCCCTTTACCTTGCTCCGGCTTCATAATTTACACTTTAGTTCATTCTGGACTTGATTCTTGATGGTTCCTATAACATACTTGATCATCTTTGATCTATAGAAGCAACTAAAAACTAAAATTAACTATAAAAATAGAATATTAATATATTTAAATAGTGTCGCAACAGGTACAGTTTGTTGCCGACCGGAATTTATCGCTGACAGGCGTGAAAAAAGTATAGCTGAACTAGCGATATTTATCTTCAATCTGGTCACAAATATCGTTAAAAACGAACCAACGATATGGAGAAAATCCTTAAAACAAAGAATGCTACATCATTTATTTTCAGTGTTTTTATTAATAAATCACATTTATAAATCGTTAAAACAAAAATATTTATAGCTTCATTTAAAACGTTGGAAATCTTAATATAGCGCAGATTAAATAGAATTAATTTTGACGAGAATTGAAATTTATATTTAATTTCACATTTGAGGTAGCAAATTATAAAGATTATAAAAGAATAACTGAGATGTACATATGCAGAATTAATATTAGAATTTTTTTTCAAATTTTCATATTATTTTTAACTTAACACAGAAAAAACTGGGGTTTCCATTAAAATCCATTTTTGGTTCCGAAGGAGCTGCAACAAAAATGAACCCCACTTGCTGAAAAGGAACCCAAAACGATAAATAAGCTCTAAATAAATACTTAGGTGGTATTCTAAATGATCCCAATTGTAATTGAGTCAATTAAATCAATTATCAATTAAATCGCAAAATATTACCGAAATTAAAATATATATAATGACTTGATAAATATAATTTGCAGGTTATGTGGCAAAAATGTCAACCTAAACGTATATTCTTATGCCGAAACTTTTCGTCTTAAGTCATTGGTCGATAACTTTAAATCAATCCCTAACTTACCAGCCCTAATTTGCAGACGTTTGGTTTGGGAATGGGTCTCCATGTTTTTTCTAAGAGCTCTCTAAAGGAACCTTTTTGGCTCTCTACAGGCATCTATTGCTACTCAATTTCTGAATGATGACAACTTTTATTTGAGCCACAACTTTAATGAAAGTACAATTTTTTCTGTGTTTGAATAAAACTTATAAAAATTCTCCGTTTCATGAGTAACGAAAAAGTTGAACATGACGTTTCGATTTCGTATGACAAATGAAACTCACGAGGTCATATAAAGTAGAAGATCTTGCAAAATTTTAATCGACTGTGTAATGTGTATGTGTATTGGATGGTAGTTCCCTTACGATCCAGAGGAGAAATGTCGGTGAAACTATGTAATCCAATAGTTAGCGCCCCGATTAGGTTATAGTCTGACTTTTTCATTGAACTGCATTAAGAAAAAGAAAAAATAATTAAAAACCTAATGCTGTGTACAAATAAATAAATAAATAAATATATATATATACATAAATAAATTGTAAAAAAGAAAATACCCTAAAAATATGTATCTTAATGTGAATAGAATTTAATTTGGAGAACGGCCAAGTATAAACAAACTATATGCTGTATTTGGAATTTCTATTTAAATCAAATTTATTAAACTCTGTAAACAAATTTACCTTGCTCGTAACGTTTCCATCAGCTCCTTTAAACTCCGACTCAAAAAAGTGTTTTCCACACGCATTGCATGCTTTATGTTTTTAAATGATATCAACCCTGAAAATAGATTTTTGCCACAGCTTTAATTATCGCAGGGTTTTTTGGTACAAGGAACGTATAAAATTTGTGTGTTACTGCCATAACCTGACTTGTAACTAGCAGCTACACATCACCGACCTAAGCTTACCTCACTTATTAAGAACAATACAGCTTATAAAAAAATTAAAATATGCACTAGGCTACATTTATTCCAAATAATTGCTGTAAATTTCTCGAAAACTAATAGTTTATTTTTTTATGTTTTAAATCTCTGCAATGTTTACCAATACAACAGTTAGTCTACCTGATTATTTAGCGCCCGTTTGATTTAGTTTCACCGCCAATTCCTCTCCGGATTGTAAAAGAACAGAAAAGTGGGGGCGATACATTGGGCTGCTTTCAACCCTCAGAGTATGATTGCCATGTTGTGAAAAAAAATTTTCAAATTTTTGCCAATATGTAACAAAATAAATGTTAATCAGATCTCTTCAGTTGTTTACAAACATTGAATGTCATGGTTAGAATTTTTCAAAAGAATATGATATAACCACCTCCGCTTTGGAGAAGATCGACTCTTCCATTCTATACCGTTCAACATCGCGTTTGATCGCTGTATTACTTCAGGTTCCACACACTCATGCACAGCACCATCTAAAGTTATGCCCCGACCAAACGCGAAGTGCAGCTGTATGGAATGGAGGCATGGAGATTATTCTTTAGACTTGGTTATCACTATGTAAGCTACTATTATGTCAGACTGGCGATTGCTGGATTTTGGTTGTACTCTTGTATTTAATATGAATTTAAAAATAATATAAAAGTTATTATAATTATACTATTAGGTCATATCTTTTTCGGGGTGAGCGTGACTCTCTCGATTCTAGCCGAGAGAATTGTACATACAGAGAATTGTAATAGGTAAAGCTCTCCACTTGGGCCCTTTAGTATCGAAGTTTTTTCGTGTCAGGAGTCATTCACTCCACATATATTCTTTATCATGCATTTCTTATAAACTATTTGTCGCCACACTTTGCTGTCCTGGCATACCTCTTTGAATTCGGGTCTCCTTCACACATTCTAACCATTCTTTCCTCAGTCTGCCTCTTGATACGGTGCCATTTACTTTACGTCTATATTCTTGTTTCTTTAATCCTAATTCATCTTCCATTCTCTCAACATGCCCAAATCATCTCAACGAATTTATTTTAAACTCGCCAACAAGTGTCTGTTTACGACTAAATTCTTCGAGGAAAATATTGGACGAAAAACGAAAGTGCATAGGCTGTTTCATAAATAAAAAGAAGTTTGTTTAAATACATTTTCGTTTTGTTAATTTAATTTTTCCATATTTATTTGTCAGAACTATGAATTTTTTTCGAGCACTTATTGTCGTTTGTTCGTTTTGGATTAAAATGTAGAAGAATATTTGTTATGCTAGTTCAAAAAATATGTACAATTCATACATACAGTTCATACACAATAAGAATTAGTGTTGATAATCAAGTGATTTCATAAGCGACCTTTGTACCTGGAGTAGAAAATTCTTTTTGATTTGTCAAGATCTACACGTATAGTTGAAGAGTCATTACGTTAAAGATTAAGAAAAAGTTTTCTCCGGAGATATTTCGGCTAATGGGTAACTTATAGATGGTGGAAATTGCCTTTCTTTAAAAACGTTCGTGTCGATATCCTAGTTACAAGATTTGGTTATCGACTCTAATGAGCTGATTTTATCTGACAGGCTGGAATCATTGTCATGAAGATATTCTTGTGATCATGTGATGTGTGTAAAGGTATATCTCTATGCTTAAACTCATTCCCATTAGAATGTCTTCTGCTCTGTCACGCAAACTTATCAGCTTCAAGGAAAAAAATTTAAATTAGGAACATATTCTGCTAGTTTTGTTTGTCTAGTATCCATTCAATAACAAATTTAGAAATAGTTTATGTTATATTTTATTAAATATAAAACTTAATAATACTCAACAATTGATACCTACCTACAATTACTACAGCACATAATTATTCAAGAATTTATTTTATATTTGGAAAGATCCAAAATTTTAATTAAATTATTTAATAACAAATTTATACATGTAAAATCAGTCAGATTAATTACGACTTTAAAAATTAACTTTGAATCAAATTGAAATCACCTGTTAATTTAGTGAAATCAATTATTCAAAAGTAGATATTGAATAACTTTTAATTTATATCAACTTTAGTTGGTTGATTCGTTTATACACTTTGAGTATAGTCGAATTGAAAACGAAATTCAATCATTTTAAATTAACTTTATTTGACTGTATAAGGAATTATTATTCAATGAAATTCAATATATACTGAAATTTCGTCGAAGGTATTGGACTTCATCAAAATTTATTATAATTCATAAAAATCTAGTGGTATTTACCACAACTCATCATAATTCAGTATAGTTTGCTACACTGCTTTAGAGTTTCTCAGAATTCATTAGTACAATATAAATTCAGTAGAATTTACTCGATTTAATAAGAATTCAGTCAACCTGGAAAAAATTCACAAGAATTCATCAGAAATCGTACAAATTTGCCAGCATTCTTAAGAATGCAACTCAACAGAATTTATTAGAAATCATAAGTATTGATTAAACTTTATCAGAAATCCTAGAAATTTTCCAGAGCTCTTAAGAACACAACTCAACAGAATTCATCACAAATCATAAGAATTAATTAGAATTCATCATAAATCATAGAAATTTGGAAGATTTTTCTGAAAGTAAGTAGAAATCATCAGAGTACATCAGAAATTCATAAAGTAGAATTCGTGAGAATTTAGAATAGCTATGTATAAGTATGTAGGATTTATCATAATTCATAGGAATTTAGTCATACTTGTTCACATGAATTTAAGTTACTTAAAATGAGTATGATACGCTAAAATCAGAATTCATCACGAATCATAAAAATCATTAGAAATCACAAAATTCAACAGAATTCATAATGAGTTTCATTAGTAGATACTTGTTATTCTATTTAAGTTAATGTGACTTCATAAGTAGAATCTTCTGTACCTAAAATATAAATACAACCATGTAACTGATTTTAAGTGGGGTTGTCACATTAAAGGAAATAAATATAAATGCAAATCACTCATAAGAAATTACCAGAATTCGCCAGAGTTCATTTAAATCCAGTGGCATTGGCCAGAATTTAATTCAGTAGATTTTATTATTTATAATTCAGCAAATTTCAGAACAATTATTTGACATAATTAAAAATGAATAAATCAGTATAGTTCATCAGAAATCATTAGAATTCCTCAGAATTACCAGAATTCAGTGGAGATCGTGAAAATTTAGTATATAATTCGTGAGAATTAAGAAGAATTGACTGACATTCAGTTGTAGTATAATTTCATAGAATTTACTAAAATTTGTTTCAATTTAGATGTTACTAGAAGTCAATTGAATACACCAGATTTCAGTATTGTCTTGCACGAGAATTTTATAATCAATCTTGGTTTTATCATGCGTAATAACAGTAGCAATCCCAAGTATTAAATTGCGAGAAGATATGCATGTTTGTTGTTTCTTTTTCATGAGGTTTTAAAATAAAAAAATCAAATCACATTGGAAAACTGAAACTCGCTCTTATTTAACCCGCGCAACTGTGTATATGACGAATGAAATCTTTAAATTTTGGGTGACTTTCCAGAGCCTCTAAAATTCCCATCTGGTTTTGTTTCCCTCGAAACTGACTTTTGACACATTCCAATTACAGAAGAACATCAGGCGAGCACGTGCTACCGAAACAACCTGCTTCTTTTATCTCCAGGCTGATGATTTAGGTGTAGATTTGGAGAGGCTTAACTTGAAAAACGGACCGGGTGCATTTTCACCTGCTGTCCTTTTTCCGGGCGTGTGCCATTATTTCGTGAAATGGGATCGGTTGGGGTACGTGTCTACCTGACCCTGCATCCAAGATCGTTGAACTCGAAATGGTGCTGACAAGACATGGCTGTGCTGCACTCCCACCTTCGAAGTTCGAGTACGGAAAAGCCCCTCTTCCTCCACCCTCACCAGGTTCATCGTCTTCTCCTCCAGAGAAGAAGTGTCCCCCTCTACAACCTCTACGTCCATCGACGCCTTCTCTTCACTCTGCGGATTATGTGACGTCTGTGGCATCTCCAAAGAAAAAAAAAGAATTTTAATGTAAAATGTTACTTTTCTTTAGGTGTAATAAGAAAAAGCATATGAAATCTGAAATTAGGAATGGCACTTAAACTTTCAACCGAAAAGTAAGCAAATGAGAAGATTGGAATTCAGGTGATGATCAGGTGATCATAAATTGAGTACCCCAAGTAAAAATATTTCGTCTTGAATTCGACTTGGCTCGTCTTAAGTTTGTCTCCAAGACGGCTATGTCTCGCTGGCAGCCAGGTGTGAGACTTAGTAGTCGAAAACGTAAGTCTTGAGGTTATGACTAAAGGTCATGAGGTTATTCTAAAGAAAGTTATATTACCAACTTTGGGCTTTAATATTTTCCAGGATCAAAATTACAAGAGCTTTCATTTCTGAATTTTTGGTCTATACATGCATATACAATTTTCCTCAAAAAGATTAAAACTGTGGTATCTTAAAAGTATCTGCTGAACTGTTGGCGATAGGAAAAAATGGATAACATTTTTAGATTTGCCATTAAGAACATAATTATTGCAGTTAAACAAAATGATTGATTTATACAAAATAAATACCATGGAAATAAATAATATAAACATTCTATAAAATTTAAAGCGGATTAGTGATGACCCTCGGAGGTATTCAGAGCCTTTTGTTGTCGGTGTCCTTGAGTTCGTCTTGAAGACGAAACATTTCGACTTAAGACCAAAAATAAAGTCTCACTTGCGGGCAGGGGCGAGACTTACAAAAGCGTCTTGGCTATGTCTTGGCTATGTGTTGGACGAAGACTTAGTCAAGACGAATTATTTTTACTGTCGATAAAGCTTCAGCGTGCGCACCATGTATAAATACCAAAAAATAAATAAAAAATTAACAAAAGACTGATAAAATTTTATTTTTCCAGAATCATGCAGTTCAAATTTTTATAGATCAAACTGCGCGGACAAAGTTAATTCAAAAAATATCTGAATTAAAAAAATTAGAATTACCAAACGTATCTAGATATTCTTTAAAGTATCTTTACTTAAACAGTGCTTCTGTCCTAAGAAACAAGACTGCTGAAACCAGACGTATTTTGAACTGTCTTAGTACTTAGGTCTAGTTCAGTAGGACCTTTTTGGAACATTCTAAATTCCATAATCACGTGTAAAAATTAACAAAATTAAAATAAATCGAATTCTTATAGTACTTTTGTCCCTATTCGTTTTTTCAGAAATTAAAAAAAGTATATATTTCAGTGCTGTTTTGTCATATATCCAATACTTTAGAGAGACCTCATCTCTGGGATCTCATTGGGGCTTTTTTACTTTGATTTTTTACAGGAAAATACATTAATTATTTTTATAGGAAATTAGATCTTTTGTCTAATATTTGGAGGAATTTGTTATTTTGTGTGTGAATATTCTTGTAGATTGTTGTATTGCATATTGCATTTAGTTCTCAGTTAACGTTCAATGAGCGTTGAAAAATAAGAATGTGATGTTACTAGGGTTATCAAATGTTTAAACCTATACGAAATGATACGCGGTTTCTATAATAGGTCTTAATAAATTTTATTTAGCAATTATAATATAACTGTTATCATTATTATATAATATAGTAAAACTTCCATAATTCGAAGTAGCACGTGACGTAGAAAAATTCGAATTATGGAAATTTCGAATGATCGAAAAATGCAGTTTTTAGATGATAATCTGATAAATAAATAAGTAATTAATTAATTATTATCATAAATACCCAGGTAAAAATATATCGTCTTGGGTTCGACTTTGTTCATCTTGAGTTCGTCTCCAAGACGGAAATGTCTGGCTGGCGGCTAGGAGCGAGACTTAGTAGTCGAAAACGTCAGGCTTGAGTTTACGACTAAGGTTTGACGATATTAAGACGAAAACTTTAAGTCTTAAGAAGTAAACAGAATTTTTCCTGAAGAAAGTTAAATTACCAAATTTAGGGCTTTAAAATTTTCCAGGGTCAAAATTACAAAAGTTTTCTATTGTAAATTTGTTCTCCATGATACTCCGACCTCTACAAAATATTGACACGTCCGGCAGGGCCTGCGACTTCCAGGAATCAGGTAGCTAAGCTGGGACCAAGCAGTTGACATCTGCTAAAGATTAACATTTTGCGACCGATAGAACTTGTAATTTTGCATTAAATGATTCGATTATTGATATTGCATATCAAATTTTTCACAAAAAGATGGAAACTCTGATTTTCTATAAGTATCTAGTGAACTGTTGGAGATAGGAACAAATGGATAACATATTTAGATTTGCCATCCTAAGAACATAATTATTGCAGCTAAACAAAATTACAAGTGCATAGAAAATAAATACCATGGAGATAAATAATATAAATATTCTGTAAAATTTAAAGCGTTTTAGTGATGACCCTCGGATGTATTAAGAGTCTTTTGTTGTCGTTGTCCTTGAGTTCAGTTTAAAGACGAAAAATATCGACTTAAGACCAAAAATAAAGTCTCGCTAGCGCCCAGGGGCGAGACTTACAAAAACGTCTTGGCTATATCTTGGGTATGTCTTTGACGAAAACTTAGCCAAGACGTATTATTTTTACTCGGGTATCCTAGTTCCTAATGCTTCCTATTGCTTTTGAAAACATACTGGATAAATCCGTGAATTTCTGTTGACTTTAACCATCTTATAGATGGGGCATATATATTTTTGAATTTTTAAAAATGAAAGTTCTTGTACTTCGAATTATGGAATCCATAAACTCTCTCGAGATGTCCAATTTGATTCGAAATAATGAAAACTTCGAATTATCGACATGCCATAATTCACATTATCAAATATTTTTAACATTGAATAAATAGGAGTAGGAGTATTTTTCAGCATGATCTAAAAAAATTATTTTCCATTTGTCTCATTTTTATTGGATGTAGATGGCTAAAGTTTTTGGACGTAGTGTGTTTGTATATATTTGATTCATCTCTGCATGTTTTTGATAGATTTTTGTATTGCCTATTAAATGGTTATAACCGCGTGCTATTCTGTTTCAGGAAAACCATCTCTTCAAAAGGGATTGTACCCTTTTAAAATAATCTTAAAAATGCTGTTTACTACAGTTTCAATAGCATTTTTCCCCAAATTCTCAGTAATTATAAGAATTTTTTGGGAAAATTATTATTTGACCTTAAAAACTGAAAAGATGTCCTAAACTTTACCACTGGTACACTTTAAAAACATCGCTGAATATTTGTATAGGATATATATGTATGTTCATAAACGAAGTTACGGTTGTCTGCCGCGACGCACGCACATTTCTTCATCTTCGCCACTCATGCTCATCAGCGCTCGTATATGCGCTTACCTTCACTAAATAATCGTCTATTCAGACACTCGATCCACGTTTATGTCGCGGTACCAATCCCGGACTGTCGCCGAGTGTCATATGAGAGCATTTCCACGAAGCCAGATAAAAAGCTTCGGCCAGGTGAAATACGACAGTATCTGGGGTATGGGAGGCGAGGGGAGAGAAATTAATGGTTTTATTAAGAGAAAATGTTAAGAGGACTTTGTAATTTTATACAAAAGATTGAGGAATATGATGCAAGATTTGCAAGGCTTCGAGATGCATTTTAAATACGGAATTATGCCACCCATAGGCCTGGATTAGAGATCATTGAAAATGTCACGAAAAAAAAGATATGAAACCAGAAGAAAGTGATTGCTTTCCCGACAGGAGTGAGACTATGCCTCATTAACCTCATCTAGCTAATATTTATCTTGTCAAAAAAGCTAGATCTACTGCTCATTTTGACAAAGTGGTCATTCGTAATGACTGTGATTAAAAACGAAACACGTGCCCTCTATAGTTACTATATCAAATTTTTTATTTTTATTGTCTATATAACTATGAGGACAAAAGTGACGTTTTTATCAACATCCGTAACTTATTACTATATACTTTATCAATAGAAGCATTCCATATCAGTTCTATATTGTAAGTAAAATACTTTTGATCTGAATAATAATTTATTCAATTTGATTTACATATATCGAACTTAAGTTTACATAGATTCATCTTAAACTCGATTGAATTCATCTTAAATGCAAGTGAATTTATCTCACACTCGCATGCATAAATCTGAATTCGCGTAATGAAGTATTATTATTATTATTATTATTATTATTATTATTATTACACTATTAAGCTGTTTCCCTTTCGGGGTAGGCGTGACTCACTCGGTAGGGAGGGGAGTAGTGTGAGGAAGGGGTTATAAAA
>JAAAKG020139173.1:0-12436 GCA_010014905.2 Druon quercuslanigerum
TGAAACAACTTAATTAGTTTCAATTCTCCTGACCCTAAAGCCAACAACTTACATCAACAATTTCTACAAAAAAAAAAAAAAAACACAATTTTTCAATCAAAAATTGAACATTTTTCAGTTAAAAAAATTATACTTAAAAAAAACAATGTTTAACGAATTAGATAAAGTTTGAACTATAATAATTAAAAAAAATCAATTTTTAGTCAAGGAATAAACGAACAAAAAAGCTCAGTTTTCAACCAAACAGATGAATTTCCAATTAAACTGATGAACCTTAAAAAAATTAGTTTATAACAAAAGGGTTTAACTTTTAACCAGGTCATGAAATTTTCATTCCATGAAAAAGGAATTCTGGACGAAAAATGTAGTAGATATTTCAATCCAAAAATATTTTAATTGCTAATAAAAAACAGTTTAATTTAACCAAAAAATGACTACTTTTTAACATGGAGTGAATTTTTAACTATGAAATATTTTTCTGTAAAGGGAGAGAAAATGTTGCCAAAAACAGGTCAATTTTTAATAAAACACATGTAATTTCAACGACATACTTGACTTTTCAACTAAAAATGATCCATTTTTAACCAAAACTAGAATAGTTAAATTTTCAGTTAACAAAATTAATTTCAAACAGAAAAAAAAACGAGTTTGTAACAAAATAGTTCAAAACGGTAATATAAAGCCACATTTACAAATGAAGAATCATTGTTACTGAATTTTATATTGCAATAGAAATTCCTTGACAATTGCAGGTTTTCCAGGTACTGTAGACACCCTTTAATACTCTTGAACAGGTAAATTAAAACTTTCAAGTTATATAATACATTTGAAAACTTAATTGGCTTTTCATTACTGGAAGTTGTTTTATATTAAAAATGTATTATTTTGAAAATTAAATCAACAACTACTTCTTATTAAAATAAAAACTACGCGAATTAAAAAACACTTGTGCTTACTAACACTCTTGAGCAGTTAAATTTAAACTTTCAAATTATATATTAAAATATTGAAAATATTATACATGTTTTATGCCATTATGTTTTACATTAGTATTCATATAAAATCGTAAAGTTTCGAAAAGTTAGCAGTTCTAAACATCGTAGGTTGTTTTAGTTTTTTTTATCGAAAATTAGAATTTTTAGACAAAAGAAATCGATTTTATAGATTAATAATTTTTAACAATATTAGGTAATTTAGAGTTTTACACAAAAATTGGTATTTTAAAATAAAATGATTTGTAATTCCAACAAAATTTTAAATTTTTGAAAAATTAAAGCCTATATTCACATTTTTCACTGGAAACCGGTTATTTAAAAAAAATAAATTCAAAGAATATTAAAACTTTTTATTATGTTAGTTTTTTCCAAAGAAAAATTATATTTTTAGTTTTAAAAATCATAAGATTTGTCTGATTATCATTCAGGATCATAAAATTCACCATTTTTCTGTTTATTAGCATTTTATACGGAAGATCAGTATCTTCAATAAAAAAAATCATTACATTTTCAACATGATACAACATTTTTTTAACAATTTTGGGTTATTTTGGCGTTTTTCACCGTAACTCGGTATTTCAAAGATTAACAATTTTGTAGGATTTTAAGGTAAGGCTAACATTTTTCACCGAAAATTGGTTATTTTAAAAAAGGAAAAACAATAGTAATTTTTTTGTTATGTTAGTCTTTTTCGTTTGAAATCGCTATTATTAATAAAAAATCATTAGATTTCCAAGAATATTTACAATTTTTCAACAATAATGGAGTAGGTCAGCGACTTTCTCCGAAGATCGATTATTTAAAACAAAAATCATCTTCAAAAATAGTACATTTAAAGAAGAATTTTAATATAAAATAAAGTTTCGAAGAATTGAAATTTCCGATAATATCAAACATTAAAAAACTTTCAGCAATTTACATTTTTGGTTTATTTAAATTTGGCACCGGAAATTAACATTTTAAAACAAAAGCAGTTGATTTTAAAGATTCATAATTTTTTTCTTGAAGATACGTTGACGTTTTACACCATAAATTGGTATTTTAAAACAAAATTATTTGTACTTTCAACAAGATTGATTTGTAATTTTTGTACAGTTTCAGGTAATATGTCAGGAAATGTTGAGGTATTTAGTATATCTGTGTGAAATATTTGTGAAATTTTCCTCTACAGTACCAAATATTTTAATTTCAAATAAAAAAGATCAGTTTGATCAAATAGTTCAGTTTTAAACTAAAAACGACCACTTTTCAACCAAAAATGGAATAGTTCAATTTGCAGTTAAAATAATTCATTATCCATAAAAAAGTAAATTTTAAACCAAAGCAATGAATTTTCAATTAGAATTATAAATCTTCAACTGCTATAAATAAATTTTAAACCAAAAAGATGAATTTTTGACAAAAGAGTTAATCTTCCAATTCGATTAAATCAATTGTGAAATAAAATGTTGAATAGTTAGTTGGAATACATTAATTTCCAACAAAAAAATTAATTTTCAACGGAATAGTTAAATTCTGAATTAAAAAGGCAAATTAGTAACCAAATTTTTGGATTTTTAATTAAAAAAGATTAATTTTGAATTAAAACTGGAATAGTTACATTTTCAGTTAAAAAAAAAAAATAGTTTTTAACCAAACTGATGTATTTTTAACTAAAATAATGAACCTAAAAACTAAATTTAAAAATTAAAGTTAAATTAAGATAAAATTTCAACTAAAATGATAGATCTTCAATTGGAGTAGTTAAATTTTCAATTAAAAAAGTAATTTTCCGCTAAAATGATGAATCTTCAACTGAAATAGTGCAATTTCCATCCATTCCAAACAAGAATATTATTTTTCTACCAAAAATACAATTTTTTAAAACAAAATACATGTTTTTTCAACGAAATAGTTTAATTTTGAACTAAAAAAGGCAATTTTTCAACTAATTAGTTGAATCAGGGAATTTGTCAGAAAATGTTGAGGTATTTAGTATATCTTCGTCAAATATTTACAAAATATTTGACAAATCATTCAAATTTTTGAACAAATATTTGGTAATATTTTTAAAAAGATTGAAATCTTTTGAATTCATTGAAGTCTGGGTAAAATCTTTGCGACATTTTTTTAACATTTGGGAAATCATTCTAAACTTTTTGAAATTTTTAGGGAAATATTTGGTAATATTTTTGAAATTATTGAAATCTTTGAAAATCATTGATGTCTTTGTAAGCTCTTTTAAACTTATGCCAAATCTTTACGAAATATTTAAAACCTTTTATATCTTCGGGAATGTATTGAAATCTTTCTGAAATACTTGGCAACATTTGCGAGGAAATCTTCCAAAATTTAGAAATATTTTTGAAATATTTGGTAATATTTGTGAAATTACAGAAATCTTGGGGAAATCATTGATATTTTCGTAAAATCTTTTTAATCTATGCAAAATCTTTGCGCAATATTTGAAATCTTTATGAAATCTTGAGATATCTTTGGGAAATCATTTAAATCTTTGGAAATCTTTGCGAAATATTTCTGAACTAGTTGGTAATAATTGTGTAATTGTTAAAATCGTTGCGAAATCATTTAAATCTTTATCCAACATTTGAAATCTATCGGAAACGTGTATGAAATAATTGAAGTCTTTATGAATTGTTTGAAATCTATCCGAAATCTTTGTGAAATATTTGAAATCTTTGTGTAATCTTTGAGAAATCATTACTGTATTTGTAAAATCGTTGTAAAAATGTTATTAAGTCTTTAGAAATCTGCAAATTATTACAGATATTTTTTTATTATTTATGAAACTTTTGTGAAATATCTGGAAAATAATCAAAGTATTTCTACAATCTTTTACATCTATCCGAAATATTTGAATTCTGTGAAATTTTTGAGAAATATTTGGGAAATCATTAAAGTGTTTGTAAAATCTATCAAGTCTATCCGAAATATTTTCGAAATATTTGAAATCTTAATTAAATCTTTAAGAAATCATTAAAGTGTGAGTGAAATCTTTCCAACATTTTTTCTGAAATATTTTGAATTCTGCGGAATATTAAAAATATTTTTTAAATATTTGGTAATATTTGTGAAATTATTGAAATCTTTGGGAAATAATTAAAGTCTTTCTAAAATCTTTTAAATCTATCCGAAATCTTTCTGAAATATTTCAATTGTTTGGGAAATAATTAAAGTCTTTCTAAAATCTTTTAAATCTATCCGAAATATTTTAAATCTTTGGAATTTTGCGAAATATTAAAAATATTTGATAATATTTGTGAAATTATTGAAATCTTTGGGGAATAATTAAAGTCGTTCTAAAATGTTTCAAATCTATCCGAAATATTTTTAATCTTTGTGAAATATTTGGAAAATAATTGAAGTCTTTCTAAAATCTTTTTAATCTATCCGAAATCTTTGCGAAATATCTGAAATCTTTGGGAAATAATTACAGTCTTTTTAAAATATTTTAAATCTTTGTGAAATATTTAGGAAATAATTAAATTTTTTCTAAAATCTTTTAAATCTATCTGAAATCTTTGGGAAAGAATTAAAGTCTTTCCTAAATCTTTTAGATCTATCCGGAATCTTGCGAAATCTTAAAAATATTTGATAATATTTGTAAAATTTTTGAAACCTTTGAGAAATAATTTAAGTCTTTGTAAAATCTTTTGACTCTAATGCTCTTTTAATTTCACCAGGAAAAACTATATTTAAAAATATGCCTCAACTTTATTGTGTGAGACTAAACAAATAACAATCACGGGCACGTTTTTTTTTCTAGTGAAATATAATGATCATCCTCACAGATGAGACGACTGGAATAAATTAGTATTATTACCTCTTGTTTTAGTCTTGGATTTGCAAGAGATGCGGTCAAATGTTGCACTTGAGCTCTCATTACAGACGTGAGCACCCCTTCGACAGTCGATATGAGTTCAGGTGTGGTAACACTAAGGCAGTCTTCTAGCAGTCCTATATACAATCTTGCAAAGGCCAGTGTAGTCGTGGTTAACGAAGTCCAGCAGTCACTTGTCTGACACGATGCTGGCACCGGGATACCAAGGTCATCCAGTTCCGCTAACAGCTTGGTCAGATTTTGATTCGATTGAAGATTGGAAGGTCGCCAGGTGTCTTCTGACGCGCGAACTTTTACAGCATCCACGTATTTTTCGCCTGCATCTTGCAGAGCTCTAGCCAGAGGAGTGCGGAGCTGTCCATCTAATTGGTAGCGAAAGTCCATCCCAAGCTGGGATAACTGAGAAATAAAATTAGGAGAAGTTAAAGGGCTATACGCCTATAGGGTATCCTTTTGACCTTGACAACAGCGCCACTTGACACGCGAGCTCTTGGCTATCTCAAATTTATTAAATCAATATATTAAGGAAAACAAAAAGTGAATATCGATTCATTTTAATCGAAAATATTATACTGAGGTTAAAAAATAATTGTCTACCGTTAATTTTCTTGTAATGTTGAATTGAAATTCCAATTTCTTCCTAATAATTCTAAATGGGGCGCGCTGAATCTCAATATGCAAAAGAGTTTAATTTTCGACTAAAAAAGATAACTTTAACAAAGTAGTTGCATTTTTAAACAAATAATTTAATTTTTAATAATATAAAACAAAATATAAAAAAATAGTTGAATTTTCAACCTGGAAAGATGGATATTTAACCACAGAGTCGAACAAAAAAGATTAAATTCCACCAAAAGCAGTTGCATTCTCATCCAAATACATAGATGAATTTTCAAGCCAAAAAGATTAATTTTTTAGAAGTCGGTAAATTTTGCGAACAAAGGAGATGACTTGAAAAAAACAGTTGAATCTTCAACGACATAATTTTTATTTTTAATGCAAATAATACAAAATATAACAAAATAGTTGAATTTTCAACCTAGAAAGATGGATTGCCAACCAAAGGGTTGAATTTTCGAACAAAAAATATTAAAGTTTAACGAAAAACTGTTGCACTTTCATCCAAATCGGTGAATTTTCAAGCCAAAAGAATTAATTTTTTAGAAGTCAGTCAAATTTCCAACCGAAAAAATATGACTTAAACAAAATAGTTGAATTTTTAACAAAATAGCTGAATTTTTAACCTATAAAGATACATTTTCAACCAAGAAGATGAATTTTTCATGAACAGATGAATTTTCAACCAAATAGTTGAATTTTTAACTTTGAAAGATGAATTTTCAATAAAAAATGGAATAGCTCAATGTTTAATTTGAAGCATTACTTTTCCACAAAAAAAAACAATTTTCAAATAGGTGAATTCAACGAAAAAAGACGCATTTTTAACCGAATAATTCAATCATGAACAGAACAGATCATTTTTCAACAAATACGATTAATTTTCTTCCCAAAAAGACGAATTTTCAGCAATAAGGTTAAGTTTTTAAATTCACATGTCGAATATTTTAGAAAAAAGTTCACTTTTAAACCACAAAAAAAACAGTTTTAACCAGAAACTTAATTTAAAATCAAAAAAGATGAATTTTCAACCAATTAAATTCAACCAAAAAACAGATATTTCCATAAAATACATTAATTTTCAATCAAATGATTGAAGTTTTAACTTACAAAGGATACATTTGCAAACAAAAATGAAATAATTAAACTTTATGATAACAAAATTATCATAAAATATATTTTTTTTAATAACGCAATTTAAAATTAAATCAATTTTAACCAAACACTTAAATTTTCAACCAAGAAAATGAATTGTACATATAATAATTTAATTCTCTACTAAAATAATTGAATTTTCAACAAAAAAGAAAATTTTAAGGCCAAAGAGACGAATTTTCTATAAAACAGTTCAATTTTCCACCCGAAAATAGGAATTTTTAACCAAAAAGTTAATTTTGTACCAAACAGTTCAATTGTAAAATAAAAGTTTAATTTTGAACAGAATGGTTTTATTTTCTACCAGAAGAGTTGAATGATGAATTTTTAACCAAAAAGTAAATTTTCAAACAAATAGTTTAATTTTCTAAAACAAATTGTTGAATTTTCAAACCAAAGAAACGAATTTTCTACAAAAATAGTTAAATCTTCAACCAAACCAGATTATTTTTCAACTAAAAACTGGCATTTTTCCGAAAGTGTAGTTACATTTTTAGTTAAAAAAGTTAACTATAAAAAAATATTTCAATAAAATAGTTAAATTTCCCATCCGAAAATATGATTTTTTTAACCAAGAAGATTAATTTACTTTCAAATACGAATTCTCAACGAAAAAAATGAATTTTAAATTAAATACTTGAATTTTTAATTTAATTAATTTAATTGATTTTTCAACAAAAAATGAAACAGTTAAATTTAAAGTAAGAAAAATTAATTTTCAACAAAAAATGGAATAAATTTTCAACAAAATAGTTCAATTTTACACAAAAGAGATAAATCTATAACCAAGAAAATCAACTGTCACTCAACTAGTTGAATTTTTGACCAAAAACAGATAAGTTTTTAACAAAATAATGGTATTTTCAACAAAACAATTAAATTTGTAACCAAATAGTAACATTTTTCACTAAACAAGATGAATTTATAATAAAAATATAATTATAGACTTTTCAAGCAAAATAGTTTGAATTTCTTATTGGATTCTATTCATTCAGTTTCGATTTAAACAAAACAAAAACGAGAAAAGGGGGGAAACGGAAAGTTTCTTGAAAGCGCGAGAAAATAGAAGATTTTTTTTAAAGGGATGGAGCGTGAAGTCCGAACTTTGAAAGTGATTCTCAGACGTATTGAATTACTGTTGAACTGAACCGTTTTAAGGCCATCTTTCGCAAAATTTGTTAAAATTTATCATCAGGAAATGTACTAAACGTTATCTGAGTTCTTAAAGTTACCTCCAATACTCCGCTTCCCTCCCCAAAATTGGCAACTTGGTTTATAAACACCCCACAAATGACTGAAGAA
This sequence comes from Druon quercuslanigerum, assembly GCA_010014905.2. NCBI lineage: Eukaryota > Metazoa > Arthropoda > Insecta > Hymenoptera > Cynipidae > Druon > Druon quercuslanigerum. The sequence continues at coordinate 7,912 of JAAAKG020139173.1, forward strand.
AAAGTCAAAGAGCAACTTACCTGATCACAATGACTTCTAACTGCAACTATGCATTCTACCAAAGTGCTTATTGTAACTTGAGGAATGAACATTTGCTTGACCAAATGTGAGGTAAGATGTTTTATCTCTTGACTGCACCATACTAGCAAAGCTGAAAAATAGAAGAGTCAATTAGATAAGTTTTAAAAAGAGTTAAAAGAGTTAAAGAGTTAAAAGTGTTCGGAGGAATCCTAAAAAGTATGAGAATATGCTCGACCTTTATGTGATTTAAGAATTTAATGCGAATTTATGAGCATTTTGAAATAGGATTTAGAAAATTTTATTTTTTATCTTTATTATTAATAAATATAGTATCTTAATTTCGCGTGAAAATATATCGATTCAAATGGATAAGGACGCTACATTTAAATGATAAAATAAGTCAAAGAATTTTTAACTAAAATGACGAATCTTGAACCAAAAATATAAATTTTTAACCTAATAGTTAGTTAAACATTCAACCCAACAGATTAATTTTCTACCAGAAAAAAATCATTTTCAAGAAAGTACATGAATTTTCATCTAAAAAAGATCAGTTTTTAACAAAAATTAGAATAGTGGAAATGTTTGAAAAATAATCGTTAAAAAAAAAGATTTTTAACAAAACAGTTTCTTTTTTCATCAAAAAATTATTTTTTAACCAAACATAGAAGAATTAAAAATTCAGTTAAGACAATCCATTTTCAAACCAAAAAGTAAATTCTCAGTAAAATAATTTAATTTTAAACCCAAAAGATGAATTTTCTATCAAAAAGATATAGTTTCAATAAAATATGGTATATCATTTTTTAACTAAAAAGGATAAATTTACAAGCAAAAAGTAGGATAGTTCAATTTACAAAAATGGAATAGTTACATCTTAAGTTAAAAAAATAATATTCAACTAAAAAGAAATTAATTTTTAATCGCAATGATTTTCAACTAAATATTTTTTTTCAACAAAAGAATTGAATCTTTAACAAACAATGGAATAGTACAACCTTTTGCAAAGCAGATCATTTTTTAACGAAAAATATTACATTTCTATCAAAAAAGGTAAATTTTCAAAAAAATGGAACATTTAAAGTGAATTTAAAAATAAAAAGAATAAATTTGTTACAATAATAAAATAGTTCAATTTACAGTTAGTAAAATAAATTTTCAACTGAAAAAGGTACTAATTTCCAACAAAATACTTAAACTTTTAACCAAAAAGATAAAGTTTCAACAATTAGAGTACCCTTCTACTAAAAAAAGATGGATTTCCAACAAATACTTGAATTTTCACCTAAAATAGATTAATTTGCAACTAAAAATAGAGTATTTAGATTTTCAGTTAAAAAATAATTGCAATAAAATTATAGTAATGCTTCAACGAAACAGCATAAATTTCAACCAAGATCAGTCAAATAGTTACAAAAATTTAAAAGTAGTTAAAAAAAATTAATTCTAAATAAGAAAAAACTAATTTTCAATAAAATCTATCAGATTTTCAACCAATAAGATGAATTTTGAACAAAGTGCATTAAATTTCAACCGAGTTTTTGAATTTTTAAAGGAATTTACAAACAAAAAGATGAATCGGTCAGAATGTTAAATATTCTATATAATAAAGCAATTTCAAACAAAATATTTTAATTTTCACTTTAAGAAGATAAATTTTAAAACAAACATGTATGAGTTAAATTTTCGTTAAAGCAACTAATTTTCAACTAGAAAACATAATTTTCAATTAAATCATTATATTTTGGGAAAAAAGTTTTTCAACTTAGCTGATCAATCTAAGTAATCGAATTTTTAAACAAAAAGGGTAAAGTCTTTACGAAAAACATGTTATTTGATATTTTAAACAAAAAGGATTTTAATTTAACGCCAAAAATAGTTTGATTCAGCCAAAAAAGATGAATTTTCAACAAAATAGTTCGAATCCTCCACAAAAACAGATTAATTTTCAACCAAATATTTGCAATTTTTAACCATAATAATAAAATTAACTCCAACTTTAGTTTATCGAAAATTCCCTTACTCTGCAGGGTTTTCCCTGACATATTCCTTGCCTTTTTGGAATTACCTGACCTGTAGAAATACTTTAATTTGAAACAAGTATGTTTCTTTCACTCTAAAATGTTTTTTGTATAATTATATGTAATTAATTATGATATCAGGGTGGCCGTTTTAATCGAAGAAAGAAATTCCCGGGTCTTTCCCGTTTCGCAAACATTTTTCACGGTTAATTAAATTTACAAATTCCAACTCTAAAGTCAATCATTCTTCTACTTAAATTAATTAAAAATTAACTGCAAATTAAGGCACTCAAGGTGGAACTCTGAAATTTGAAACTATTAAAATTGAAGTTTTAACGTTTTTTAATTCGAAATTCTTTTATTCAAATGATCAATAACTTACAAATATAAAATTGAAAAATATTCAATTGAAAATTTTTTAATTAAATGGAAGTAAACGGAAAAGTGTAGAATTTTTAAGTTTTATATATTGTAGAGTTCACAGGTTCAGTTTCAAAAATATAAATCCATGTTATAATTTTCAATGTTCTTCATTAAAGAATTAATTAATAAATTTAACATTTTTTTCAAATTATAGTATTTTAACCAATTTTAAGCTAGAAACCTTCAAACTTGAAAGATAACATATTTTTAAACTAAAACATTTTTATATTATAAGTTGAATTATTTTTATTTTAAAAAGTTTAGATATACTTAAAAAGCTTCAAAATTTTATTTCAGTTTGAAAAATCGACACGTTGTTTCAAATTTTTTCAAATGTAAAATTATTACTAAAAGTTTTTCCTAACTTTTAAATAACTTTCAAAATGGTTTTAATATTTGATACTTGGAGACTTTTTGATACTTCAAGTAGAGTTAATTTTTTAAAATAATTAAATGTTTTTATGTTTACATTGGATTAAATAAAAATGTTTTTATCAAACATTTTCAATTTCAAACATTTTTAATTTTCACTTGTTGGAGTCCTTCAAGACTGTATTTTAAAATTCGCAAGCATTTTTCACAATCAATAAAATTAAAAAAAATTAAAACTCTAAAGCTGAACATTTTTTTATTTAGCAATGATAAAAAATAAACTAAAAATTAAAGCACTCTGAATGGAACTCTTGAATTTTAAACTTTTGAAATTGAAGTTTAAGTTTTTTAATTCAACATTTTTGTATTTAATTGCTGAATAATTAACACGTAAAAAATTTAAGTTACAACACTTTTCAACTGATTTAAAAAAAATAAAATTCAGATAAACTGTAAGAATTTTTATATTCCAAAAATTAATGATTTCAAAGATTCAGAAACAATTCTAAAAATATAAATTCCACGCTTTCATCTTTAATGTTCTAAATTTCAGAAGCAATGAAATTTAAAATTTTCGAAATTATATTATTGTAAATAGCTTCAAAATTTTATTTTAACATCTTGAGAAATCTATAAGTTCTTTTTAATGTATTCAACTTTAAAATTATTTTTGAAATTTTTGTTAGAATTTCTAAATATCTTTTGAAATGAATAGAATTTTTTCTTATATCTTCCAGATTCGTTTTTAACAATTTTGGAAATCTTTTAAAATCTTTTTAAATATTATTTTAAAATAAGATTCCAAAATGAAAAATTATTTCTAATTTTCCTAAGAATCTTACGAAAATGTTTTCATTATTTTAAAGCCTTTCACAATTTTTAAAAAGTTTCTTTTTTTTAAATCTTCAAAAATCTACATTTTATTTTAAATTATGATGTGGCTATTTACACCAAGATTTCTATACGAATAGCCGCATTTTGTCGCTCTACATTTCGTTTAAATTATGTGAAATCATTTTAAGTTTGCAATTAACTTTTAACCTTTTTAAAACTTCTAAATACCTCTTAAAATTACTTAAATTTTTTCTACGAATAATAAGTATGCAACTTTTTATTTAAGCACCAAAATTCAAAAATTTAACTTACAAATTAATCATGAAAAAAATTGGAAAGTTCAAAGTTTAAAAACTCTTCCAAATTTTAACGATTTAAGGCTTTCTATGTCAGACAATTCTGTTTCAAATGGTTTAATTTTAAATATTTGGTTTTAATTCATTCGTCATAAATAGAGAGTCAAATATTGCTAAATATTAAACAGATTTTGTTTCTTAATTAAAAAATTTGAATTTGAATGGATTAAAAATTGAATATTTTAGACTGAAATATTTTATTTTTATAATGTCTAAGACTTTCGAATTGAAATAATTCAATTTTTAACGTTAAAATCAGAAAATTATTATTTTTGATCGGATTATTTAAGTGTTCAAGACTGCATTCTAAAATTCATTAAATTAAAAATAAAAATCTAAAATAAACAATTTTTAAAGTTTAAGCTTTTTCAATTATGTCTTGTAAACTGAATGATGTCATGATTAATAAAAATAAAAATTTAACTAATTATTTTTTAATCTTTGATAATCAAACTTGAACAGATTTTTCTTTTAAATATTTGTAAAATTTCCTGTCAA
>JAAAKG020139174.1:0-12436 GCA_010014905.2 Druon quercuslanigerum
TTTTCTTCCAAAGAAAAACAAGTTTTCAATAAAATATCTCATTTTTCAATAACAACAAAAAGAATTTTTAATGAAAATGATGAATTTTCAAAAAAAAAAAAAAGTATTTTTTGACAAAAGAATTTAATTTTCAACCAAGTAACTTTAATTATAGCTTAAAAGATTAAATTTTAACCTAAATGATAAATATTTAACATAATTACTTCAATTTTTAACACTAAAAGTAGAAATTTTAAACAAGAATATTAACTGAACATTCAAATTTTTAGTTCAAGGAATTAACTTTCAAATGAAATGATGAATTTTCACAAAGTACATAAATTTCCAAATAGCTACTTTAATTTCTAAATTAAGTAACCAATTTCAGCAAAATAGTTCAATTTTCTACTGGAATAAATAAATTTTTAGCTTAAAAAACTTAAAGAATTTTTAACAAGAGTTTAACTTTTAAAGAATAAAAGAGGGAATAAATAAAAATGTTAATAATTTTTTTTTTTAATCGAGAAAATGATTGTTTCTGTATGTTTTGAATATCATCAGCTCAATTATCAGACTTAAGTCAGAGAAAAAAATTGCAAAAAAGTTTTTCTTATAATGGAAAAAAACTCTTTCTCTCATAAAGTATAGATTCTAAATTGACCAAAATTATTTTAATGATGAAAAATTAAAATTTACTCAGATCAGAAGTAAGTTCCCGATTTTTAAAGATAAATTCCAGATCATTTCCCGGTCAAGTTGCTATCCTGAATATATTAGTTTCTTATTAACAATCTCACCCATTTCGTGGTAAAGCAAGACAATCCTCTCCGCCAGGGGCTTTTCCACTTTCCTTGGAACATCCTTAATAAAAGCTCCAGGATCTTGATGATCAACTCGACTTCCAGCCGGGACGATTAATTTAACAAATTTCTCCATGTTCAAATTCTCAACTCTCCCCTCATTTGCAATCAAAGCAAACAACTGCACAATATTCTTCGTCTTTATATTAACTTGATTGAGAAATGGAAAGGATGAGACTTCCTCGAGATTCATCAAATTATTCAAGGTCTCAAAGACACTCGCCGGTTTCAAAGACATGTAATTCGGCGGCGTGATCTTCTGCAAATCCACTTCAGAAACTTGAGAAATTGCATTTCTCTGACACTGTTTTGGGTAATCGAGAAAATAATGATGTGCGTAGAGATCGAATCTCAAATCGACGCTCAACTGATGTAAAAGTTGAGCCAACCAAGGCAAACTTTCCGTCATGAGGCAATTTAATTTGAGTTCCTCGTAGAGCAAATGAAGGGAAAAAAGCACGAGGGGAATATAAGGAAAAAGGGTCTCTTGATTTCTGATGCTTCCAGTATTGGTCGTGCAATCCAGAGATGTATTTTCATTTTTGGATTTGGTAAGCTTTGTCAGACCGAGGACATTCGAGGCGAATGACTGAGCTTCTTTGCAGAAGGAGGTATAGGCCCAATCTTCTACAGAACCACTGCTGTTTGTTTTTTGCTTTTTGCTCGCAACACCCGAACTGTTGAGTTCGGCGAAATAATTTGCTTCATATTCTTTAATCAGGGGCAACTTATCAGCGTCGTAGCCAAGTAGAGAGCAGAGAGTTACGAGAAAGAGATGCCATTCTTGTTTCGAAGAGAAATTCTGAGGACCTGGTGCATTTCGAGCTCCGTACCATTTTACGAGCAGTTGCATTGCCAGGTCACGCTGCAAAACACTCTTGAGAGTTTGCAAACATCTTGTAACTGTAAAGGAATTTATCATTATTAATTTATCAGGGGTCAACTCAAATTCTGAAAAAAATCCCTGTCAAATGTAGGATTTTTCCAGGCGTCTCTACATTTTCTTTAGGTAACATTTTCTTAATTCATGTACTAATTATCACATTTAAAAAAAAAATGTGGTCCTACACTCATTCAAAGAATTACACAGTATTATACTTGAATAACCCATATTTTCCATGTAAAAAGCCTTAAATTTCTAACGTTTCGAATAAAAATATTGAATTTTCGAAAACTTAATTAATTTCTAACTCAATAGATGAATTTTCTACCAAAAAAGACAAGTTTTCAACAAAATGGTTAAACTTTCAATCAAGGATATGAAGTTTCAACTAAATTTATGTATCGTCAACGCAAAAAATAACTAATTTTGAACAAAGTAATTTAACTTAAAACCATAAGTAGTTGAACTTCTAATAAAGATAGCTGATATTTCAACCAAAAAACATTTGTATTTTAAAGCAAAAACTTATTATATTATTATAATATATAAATATTCTCCAACCAAACAAAAAAAAAGATTAAAAGATTTTCAAACAAGAACAATTTTTCAATCAAAAAAGAAATTTTTAAACCAAATTGTTAATCTTTCAAGTCAAAAAATTAATTTTTAACTAAACAGTTTAATTTTATATCCAACTGTTAAATTCTTAAGTCAAAAAGGCAAATTTTCAACAAAGCAGTTAAACTTTTAACTAAAATAATGAATCATCAACCAAAGGAAATGAATTTTTTTATATATTCGTTCAATTTTAAACCAAGTAGTTGATTTTCTAACCAAAAAATATTATTAATAGACATGTAATATTTGCTTTTTAAATAGAAGAGTTGAACTCAACCAAAAAAGACGAATTTTCAACAAACAAGATTAACTTATAACACAAATAGACGAATTTTCAACAAAATAGTTGGGTTTTTAAGCTAGAAAGTCAAATGTTTTAGAAAAAAATGTCTTTAAAAACAGAAAAGAAGTATAATCAACAGAATAGTTAAACCTTCACTCAAAATGATAAATTTTCATCGTACAAAATTAATTTTCTACCCAAATAAACGAATTTTCTACTGAGATAAATAATTTTCTAGCAAAAAAGACAAATTTTTAATAAAGGATTCGAACTTTTAACTAAATGATTGAATCTTCAACGAGAAAAATTTATTTTTAACAAAGCAGTTAAACTGTCAATCCAGTAATTGAATTTTTAAGGAAAAAAGATTAATTCTCAACCAAATAGTTGAACTTTCTACAAAACTGCTAAAAAATGTAAAATGTTAATATTTCAACAACAATAAAATTTAATTTTTAATCAAAAACCAATAAAGAAAAATTTTCATCAAATAAGATTAACTTTCTACACAAATAGATGAATTTTTAACAAAACAGTTAAGTTGTCAAGCTAGAAAGTTAATTTCTACCACAAAAGATGAATTTTCAACTAAAAAAGATAATTTTTCAACCAAAAATTGAATAGTTAAATTTATAGTAAAAAATGAATGTTTTACCAAACAGATGAATTTTTATCTCAAATGATGGAAAAAGTTATAAATTACTTTCCTGAAAAAATAAATTTCAAGAACAAAAAAACTTTCAAAAAAATAGTTACATTTTCAAACAAAGTGATGAATTTTCAACTAAGAAGATTAATTTCTACCAAGAAAGAAGAACTTTTAACTAAAAATTATCATTTTTCAACCAAAAATTGAATAGTTAAATTTTCAGTAAAAAAATTAAGGTTCAAAGAACGAGATGAATTTTTACCTAATATTATGGAATATTTAACTAGACTAATAGTTATATTTTCAGTTTAAAAAACAAAATAATTTTGTAATCAAAAAAGACACAAATTTTCAAAAAACAGTTTAATTTTCGGCAAAAATTCCTTTTCGTTCAAATACAAAAACAAGTTTTCTACCAAATAGCTTATATTTCAACTACAGAAACGAATTTTCAATTAAAATGATGAATTGAAAACCAAAAAAGTTAATTTTCCACAAAAGAGTAACTTTCAGCTAAAAAAATTTACTTCCAACCGAAAAGATGATTTTTCAACTTAAACGATATATATTTGACTGGGATACTTGAATTTTTAACAAACAAAAAAAAAGAATTTTTAAACATGAAGATTAACTTAAAAAAAGATAATTTTCTACAAAAAACGGACATTTAAATTTTCAGTTGAAGCAATTAATTTCCAGCTGAACTGAAGAATTTTCAACAACAAAAATTAATTTTCCACAAAAGAGTTTAACTTTCAGCCAAGTAATTTCAAGTTCAACCTAAAAGATTAACTTTCAACCAAAATGATAAATATTTACCTGGAATACTTGAATTTCTAACTAAAAAGATAAAATTTTAAATACGAAGAGTAACTTGCAAAAAAGACAATTTTCTACTAAAAATGGATAATTTTCTACAAAAAGGTAAATTTTTCACAAAATACTTAAATTTTCAAACAGATAGTTCAATTTCTAATGAAAAAATATAAATTTTCAAACAAAATGGTTGAGCTCTACTCCAAAAAATATACATTTTTAAGTAAACACTAAAGAGTGTTTGATCCAATTCTGAAAAATTTTTTTTTAATAGTTGAATTTACTACTGGAATAGTTGAATTTTTACTTCAAAAATTGACTTTCAACAAAGTAGTTATATTTTCAACGAGAGGTCACTTTGAGTAAATTTTTAGTAAATAAATCCGCAATCTAATAAACACACTCATATGCCCTGTGACTGAAGATAAAGTAAAAATCAATTTTCTAAATTTACCAAATTTATTAAAATACTGAAAACTTGTATTTTACTGTAATCAGAAGTAAATTTCCTGTCATTTCCCGGTTTTTCCCGATCAAGTCGCCACCCTGATAAAAATTCCTTAAAGACTCCAGGTTTTTCAGATAGGGTAAAAATCCTACATACATACCTAAGGGAGACGTGCTGGATAATGGAAGAGTAATTCGGAAGTAATTCTGGTTTCCATATTCCAGGGTCAGCTTATTTCCTAGAGAATCCTTCAAGGCGACGAGGTTCTCGTCAATGAAGGAGGTTTCCAACAAATTCGAAGACTGTCCACAATTTCCGACTGGGCTTAATAAATGAAGACCTTCCTCAAATTTGATATCGCGCGAAGAGGCACAACTCGGTGATAGAAGAGAACTTCTCCTCGGAAAAGGAGAAGGTTGCCTTTTACAGGCACTGGAGACGAATTGATTGAATCCTGTTAGTGATGGCAAAATACTCGGGATGTGTACTTTTCCAACAGGAGTCACTCCAGAGTATAATGTTATTCCATTGGACACATCTATTGTCGCTATCATGTTTAGTTTCTGAAAACAAAATTCAGTGATGGGTAAGTTACTTTTTAAAAGGAACTAGTTATCGTTATCGGTATCGTTACCGTTTCAAAATGTAAGTTTTCTTAGTTATTTTTGCAACAAAAAAAAATAATAACTTTCGTTGCTTTTTCAATTAATTATTTTTGTACTTTATATATATTTGAGAAATATATATACTTAAGAAAATAATCAGGGTGGCGATTCGGCGGACGATTTCAAATTCCCGGTAATTTCCCGGTCAAGTTTATCAATGTTTCCAGTCAGTTGAAAGTAATACATTCATATCTTCCGCTAAATGCGAATATTTATTTTAAATCATAAGGTTCATTGTAAACATCTTTTAACACAAGAGAACAAAAAATTGCAAAATAAATGAATTTGAAAATAAAATTATGAATCTTCAACTGGACTTGGGAAATTTTAAACCACACACATGAATTTTCAACTAAAATGAAGAGTATTTAACTAAAATAGTTAAATTTGTAACCATAAAGAAGTATTTACAAATAATAGGATTAATTTTCGAATAAAAAGATTAATTTTCTACAAAAAAATATAATTTTTCAACAAAACGCATGAATTTAAACGAATAGTTGAATTTTCAATCAAAGGAGACCAATTTAAAATAAAATAGTTGAATTTTAAACTAGAAAAAAATCAAATGTTGACCGAAAATCGAATAGTTACAGTTTTTAGTAAAAAAAATTCGTTTTCACCTTAACTGACGAATTTTCAACTAAAATAATGAATCCTCAACTAAATAAGATTCCAACTAAGCCAATGAATCTTCAACTGAAATAATTGAACTTTCAAAAACTACAAAACATAATTTAAAGAAAGATAAATTGTCAATCGAAACTTAAATAATTAAGTTTTAAGTTAAGAAAATCAATGTTTAACCAATAAAGACGAATTTTCAACGAAAAAGAACATTTATCCATCAATAATTAAATAATAAAATTTTGAATCAAAAAATTATTGTTCCCTTTACAAAATGTCAAAAAAGTAGATTATTTTTTAACCAATTCAATGAATTTTTAATTAAAATGATAAATCTTCAATCAAAAAATTAAGTTTCAAAAAAAGAGTTTATTTTTTAATTAAGTAAATTCTCTTGAAACCTAGAAAATGAATTTTCAATAAAGACGATAAAAATTTAACTGGAATATTGACATTTTTAACTAAAAAGAAGAATTTTTAAACAAGGAGATTAACTTTCAAAGAAAAAAATTATTTTCTACCAAACAGTCGATTTCATTATCAAAAACTCAATTTTTTAAAACAAAATACGTGAATTGTTAAAGGATTAAATTAATTTTCTTTAAGACTAATTGTTACATTTTAAACTAGAAAAGGTCAATTTTTTACCCAAAATGGAACGGTTAAATTTTCAGTTGAAAAAATTAACTTTCAATCAAACTGAAACATTTTCAACTAAAATTAGGAATCTTCAACTGAAATAGTTAAACTTTATACCTATGAAAATGATAAATATTTAATCAATAAGATTAAACTTGTACAAAAAAGGCAAATTTTCCACAAATTACATGAATTTTCAAAAAAATTATTAAAATTATTTATTTTTCAATAAAAAATACACATTTTCAACCACATAATTGATTTTTTATCCCAAACAGATAAAATTTTAACGAAAAAAAAGCATTTTTGGAAAAATAGTTAAATACAATCTCTTGAAATAAAATTTAATTTATTCCCTACAGTTCTCTAAAACTGATTTAAAATTCGTTAGAAATGGTTTAAAATAATATAAATTAAATATATTCCTTAGAGTTCTCTATAAATCCGTTGAAATCATTTAAAATTTGTAAAATCACCTAAAATCATTGAAATACTTGGAGGTCCCTTAAAATCTTTGAAAACCTTTTAAAAATCACCAAGATAAGTAGAAATGAATAAAAATTCTTGGAATATAAATAAAATTAAACTTATTCAATAATGTTCTAAACAAACAAAAAATCGTTCAAATCCCTATAAATCTTTGGATGCCTTAAAATACCATAAAAACCATGGAATTTGTTAAGAAACCCTTAAAATTTAATTCTCTGGAGTTTAGTTATCTAGAAATCCCTTAAAATGCTTTCAAATCTTTAAAAAAATCGTTGAAATCTCTTGAATTTGATTAAATCTTTTTTAATTATTTGGAATCAGTTAAAGTAACTTAAAATATTTACAATCAAATAGAATTGTTTTGATTTCCCTGTGTTCTTTGAAATTACTGAAATCCGTAAAATCTCTGGATATAAAATAAATTTCATTCCCTACAGTTTTTAGAGTTTTCTCAAAGTACCTTGAAATATTTGGAAATCGTAAAAACCCATTAAAATCAAAAAAATTTTAAATCCCTTAAAACCCTTAGAGATGCAAGAAAAATCCTTAAAATCGTTGGAATATGCTGAAAATCCCTTGAAATTTCATTCCCTAAAATTTAGTGATCTAGAAACCGCCTGAAATCTTTGGAAATTTGGAAATATTTTTTTAAATGTCTTGAAATTCTTTAAAAATCCTAAATATCATGTTTTCAATTTCTCTATTTTTTGCGTAAATTCTTTCAATATTTTAACATTATTCATTTCTACACTGATATTTTATGATTGTTATAGAATCGCGAAAAAATTATAAGAAACTCATTATAGGAATATAATTGTGTGCCTAATCCGAAATTTTCCATATTTTTTCGTAAGGGGTAAATTTCAAAACTAACTGAAAAAGTAACAATCTTTATAGTATTGCTGCTGAAAAAATTTAACTAATTATTAATGTTTTACTCATTTACAAAAGTAACTAAAACTTTAAAATCTATTTACAAGAAAATAGTTATTTCTCATAACTGATAAAATTATAATAATATTAATAATAAAAGTTGAAAATAGTCAAAATTGTATTTTTAAATAAAAATATGAAATATACTAACGGGTAAATTAAGAGCATCTTTAGCCATAAAGCTGGTCACCATGCCAAAAATAATCTGCTGTTGTTTGTTTGCCTTTTCAAGGCGCACCAAAAATATTTGGCCTCTATTTGGAACCAAGTATGCCAAGTAGCTTTGTCCGACTAGATCTGAAGTCAAAAACACTTTCGAACTCTGACCTGCAATTACGTCTCTGAAAAAACAAGATAAATAATAATCATTAATTTGCCAAAATGCAATTTAAGAAACTATCAGGATGTCTATGCAATCCTGGAAAGAAATTCCCTGACAATTCCAGGTTTTTTCCAAGTGTAATCCAGGTATAATCTTTCATAGTTAATATTTTTAATTTAGAAGGCTTGGACAAATCATATTACTAGATATTCTATATATTATAATATATAATATATAATATATTATATAATATATAATATAATATAATAATTTAACATTTAATAATATACAATATAATATAATATATTGAATATATTAGCACCATTGATTTATTAAATAGTAATTTAATAATACCGAAAAAATAAATAATCATTTTCTAAATTTGCCTCTAAAATGTAAACTACTTCAAATTCCTAACTTTTCAAGTAAAAATGTTGCATTTTTAAAGAAGAAGATTAATTTTCAAACAGATAATCAGTTTTCGACTAAAAATCAAATAGTTATTTTTTCAGTTAAAAATTAATTTTCTAACAGTAAATATGTCAACCAGTGATCAATTTTCAAGTAAAATTATGAATCTTTAACTGGAATAGATTAATCTTCAGGAAAAAAGATGAATTTTTAACAAAAGAGTTGATATTTTAACCAAAAGAGATGCTTTTAACAAAATAGTTGAATTTTTTACAAAATAGATTTTTTTTGTAGATACAAAGATGAATTTTCAACCAGAAAGATGTAGTTTTAAAAACAGAGTTTAACTTACAACCTAGTCATTTTATTCTAACTGAAAAATGCATTTTCAACTAAAATGATAAATATTTACCTGAAATACTTAAATATGCAACAAAAAAGATGAATTTTCAAACAAGCAGAATAATTTTAAAACAAAAAGATCAAAAAAGACTTCTCAATAAATACATTAATTTTAAACCAATAAAGACCAAAGAGTTGAAGTTTGATCTAAAAAAAAGATACATTTTTATATAAAAAAATTAATTTTTAAGTTAAAAGAATTAATTTTCGACCAAAAAAATTTCAACCAAAGTGTTGAATTTTCAACTAAAATGATGAATTCTCAACTTTAATCGATTAATTTTAAATAAAAAGGGAGAATTTTAAACAAAATAGTTTAAATTTCAACCAAATGGTTCTATTTTCAATCAAAAAGATGAATTTTCAACTAAAATGATGAATATTTACCTGGATTACTTAAATTTACAACCAAAATGAATTTTGAAACAAGAAGAATAATTAAAAAAAAAAAATAGATCAAATAAAACTTCTAAACAAAATAAATGAATTTTAAACTAAAATAAGTTTGAACTAAAAAATATCAATTTTCATTTTTTTAATAATTAATTTTTCAGTTAAAAAATTAATTTTCTAGCAAAAAAAAAAATTCAAACAAAGTGATAAATTCTCAACTCTAATCGATGAATTTTATATCAAAATATAAATTTTTAAGAAAAGATTGAATATTTACATGGAATACTTAAATTTCCAATTAAAGATATGAATTTTTAAACAAGAAGATCAATTTTTGAACAAAAGGATTAATTTTCAAACAAAAAGATCCAAAGACTAATCTAAAAGAAAAAATTCAAAGAAAAAGTTGAATTTTTAACTAAAAATGAAATAGTTAAATTTTCAATGATGAAAATTAATTTTCAACTAAAATCATGAATTCTTAACTAAAATGATGAATTTTAAACAAAAAAGATAAACTTTAAACAATAATGATGAATCTTTCAATGAAATAGTTGAATGTAAAAAAATTAATTATCAACAAAAAATTGAAGAGCTAATTTTTTGAAAAAATTAATTTTCAACCCAAGAGATTAATTTTTAACTGACTTGTTGAACTTTCAACCAAAAATTGAAGTTAATTTTTTAGTTAAGAAAATTAATGTTTAACCAGAGAGATGAATTTTTAATTAGAATGACACAATATTCAACTGGAATAATTACACTTCCACTTTCAATGAAAAAAAAAAATTCAACAAAATATTTAAAGTATCAACGAGAAGAGTTAAATTTCAAGTGAATAAAAATTGACTTTCAGCCAATGAATAAACGAATTTTTAATAAAATAGCTCAGTTTTCAACCAGAGATGAATTTAAAATTAAAATGAATGTTGAACGAAAAACGAAAAATTTTAAACTAAACAAATTAATTTTCTATTAACAACTATAATTTATATATTATATTTTATGTTTTAGACTTAACCACATTTATATAAGTTATTGTATTTAATTAAGTAATTTAAATAAATAGCTTAACGTTAAATCAAAAATCGAATATTTAATTGTCAGTTGAAAGAATTAAAATTTCTATAGGTAATAATCCTACTTTGCAAAGAGTTCTTAAATGCCCAAGAATTTATTTTGAGCAAATGCTCTCGGGAATATGCTCAGCATTTAAGCTCGAACGAAGCATTTAGAGAGCATTTAAGAGAATTTAAAGCATTCATTGTTTAAACAATATACATCATAATTGCTGCATATACTTTTACAAAAAACGTTTTCTAGAGTGAAATAAACATATAATTATTTAATTTAAGAGTTGCTACAGTCAGGGATTGTCAGGAAAAACCTGATAGAGTTAATTTTCAGAAAAATTTTCAGATCCAGTTACTTCAATTATTATGGTTAAAAATCGCAACTATTTCATTAAAAATTAATCTCTTTTGGTTCAGGCTTCCAACTATTTTGTGCAAAATTCATCATGTTTGTTTGCATTAAACTATTTTTGGAATAAAATTTAAATTCTTTTTAGTTGAAATATCAAATATCCCGATTTTCGTTGAGAATTCATTCTTTTTGTTTAAAAATTCAGCTACTTAGTTGGCAGAGGAACTACTTGCTGAAAAATCATTTAATTGGTTGACGATTTGTCATTTTAGTTGACAAACCTTTTTTTTTATCAAAATTTGATTATTTTTTCTGAAAATGATGTTATTGTTTTAACTGAAAATTTAAATCGCACATGTTTGGTTCAAAGTTTACCTGCTTAAGTTAAACATTCAAAGAACTGGTTTAAAATTCCTGTATTTTATTTAAAATTCGAATTTGTGGGAGAATATAATGTACTATTTTGTTGAAAATTAACTTTCATTTTATTGAAAATTAAGGTTTATAGAGAAAATCTAATTATTCTATTTTTTGTTTAAAATCCTTCTTTTTGGTAGAAAAGTACTCTCATCGGTTGAAACATCATATTTTTGGTTAAAAATTAGTTTCTTTGGTTTAAAATTTAACTATTTTCTTGCAAAGTCGTTTCTTTTTTGGATCGATAATTTAAGTATTTTATTTTTGGTAGAAAATTGATCTTATTAGTTGAAAATTCTTGTGTTTGGTTAAAAATGATTTTTTTTTTAGTTGAAGATTTATCATCTTAGTTGAAAATTCACTTTAACTATTCCATATTTTTGTCGAAAATTTATTTTTTCCACAGAAATGCAATCTTTTTTGTTAAAAAAAAATGATCTAGAGAATTTTACTATTCTATTTTTTTAAAAATTTATTTCTTTAGTTGAAAATAAAATATTTAGTTAAAAATCCTTTTTTCTAGAAAATTCATTTTTTGGGTTAAAAACTCCACTATTTGGTATAGTTCATATTTTTGGTTGAAAATTCATCACTATGATTAAAAATTATTTTCTTTAGCTAAAAATTATTTTATTTTTTAGTTCAAAATTATTATTTTTTATATTTAGATGTAACTATTCGATTTTTGCTTGAAAATTTATATTTTTAGTTGAAAACGAATTAATTTTGCTGAAAACTTGTGTTTTGCTGTTTATTTAAAATTTACTTGTTTAATTGCAAATTGAACTATTCTAGTTTTTATTTGTAATTTTATCTTTTTTTAGATGAAAATTCATATATTTGATTCAAACTGCCTTTTATATTCTCATGGTAATGAGAAGGTTATGGTTTTATGTAAAATTAATAAATTAATTTTTTCAAATCTTCTTAATATCTCTTCAACTTACTCAAATTTCTTCTAAGAATAATAGGCGTTCAATTGTTATTTATACATCAAAATTCAGCAATTTGACTTACAAATTAAATTTAGATAAATAGAGCAGTCAAAATTGTAACATTCAAAGTTTATTTTTTTTTTTTTGTTTACTTTTAAATATTTATTCATAATTACCAAATTTCAAATTGCATGGTTTAAAACGGAATATTTTAGAGTAAAATTATATTTGAAATTTAACAA
>JAAAKG020139175.1:0-12436 GCA_010014905.2 Druon quercuslanigerum
AAAGAAATTTAATTCAATAAATGTTCAATTTGTAGCTCAATGTAGTCTGAAAAGAGGTTAAGAATTTCTGTTATTCTCTAATGATAATACAGATCTTTTTAAGGTATCTGTATTATCATCAGAGAATAACAGAAATTCTTACAATATTTTCAGACTAGATGGAGCTATAAATGGACAAATTTTTTTTATTAATTTTTTTTATATTCTCAAAAGAACTTTTTTTAAAAGAAATTTAATTCAATAAATGCTCAATTTGTAGCTCCATGTAGGCTGAAAAGAGGTTAAGAATTTCTGTTATTCTCTAATGATAATACAGATCTTTTTCAAGGTATATCTGTATTATCATCAGAGAATAACTGAAATTCCTGAAGTCTTTTCAGACTAGATCAAGCTGTAAATTGAAATATTTTTTAATTAAATTTTTATTGGATATTCTTAGAAGATCTTTTTTGAGAAAAAATTTCATTAAAAAAATGCCTAATTAATAGCTTCATCTAGTCTGAAAAGATGTTCAAAATTTCTGTGATTCTCTGAAGATAATACAGATGCCTTGAAAAAATTGTCTAAATTTACTAAAATTATTAAAATAATAAAAGCTTGAATTTTACTGTGATCAGAAGTAAACTGCCAGTAATTTTGTGTTAAAAACACGTGACGAAGAAATAATTAAATTATTTTTTGAGAGCCCCGCTTTTACGAAGTCGTGGTTTTTATTCAAAGAAATCGTGTATGTAATTTAAAGCCAATTTATTCACTGTACCGACTTTTGAATGTAAAGGTCAAGACCTAGGGAAGAATAAGCGCCTATCCTCAGAAAGCATAAGTACCAAGTGCCAAGAGTAAGTACTTATTGCCGTGCGAAAAACGTCGATTTTACAGCACAACCTTTTACGAGGGAATTTCACGTACGATTTAACGCACGCAAATGGAATTACATCCGATTTCAAATTTCCCATAGCTCACATACTCATTTTTTTATTTGCTAAATTATTCTATTCTGCATAACATTCTAAAAATATTTTATTCTGTTTAAGATTGATAACTGTTCCATTTTGAGTCCAAAATTTAACTTTTAGTCGAAAATTTAACTATTTGTTATTAAAAATTACTATCTTTTAGTTAAAAATTTAATTAATCGGTTAAAAATTCCAGCTTTTTTTGTTTTAATTTGATGTTCTTTTTTAAAAATTCATTTTTTCAATTAAAAACTGACCTCAGAGTTAAAAATTTAACTATTTGGTTGAAAATGCCTTTTTTAAGTAATTTTTTTGGTTGAAAAAAAAATGATTCAATTCTGCATAACATTCTCAATATATTAGTTTCTGTTAATAATTGATAACTGTTCCATTTTGAGTTGAAAATTTAACTATTGGTTTAAAAGTTTGTTAAAAAAATCTGTTTTATTGAAAATTTGACTGTTCACTTTTTTGTAAACAATTTATTTTTTAGTTTAATATTCATCCTTTAGTAAATAATTTAAATACTTTATTAAAAATCTCGATCTGTTTTGTTTAAAATTATTCTTTTCGGTTAAAAATTTAATTGTTCCATTTTGTATCTAAAATTGAGCTTTTTAGTTAAAAACTCATATCTTACTTGAAAATGCAACTATTCGGTTAAATATTCTTTTTTTTCTGTTGCTGAAAATTCATCTTTTAGTTGAAAATTTAATTATTCGGTTAAAAATTCCTGCCTTTTTTTGTTTTAATTTAATGTTCTTGTTTAAAAATTCATCTTGTCAATTAAAAAGTGACTTTAGAGTTGAAAATTTAACTATTTGGTTGAAAAGGCCTTTTTTAAGTAATTGTTTTGATTGAAAATTGAAACTGTTCAATTTTTTCTTTTCACTTTATTTTCTTAATTGAAAATTCATGCTTCAGTTGAAAAAAAAACTATTTGATTCAAAATGTTTTTTTTTTCTTCATTTTTTCTTTTGAAATCAATCCTTTTGGTTAAAAAGTAAACTGTTCCATTTTCTGTTTAAAATTGATCTTTTTAGTTAAAAACCCACCCCTTAGTCAAAAATTAAACAATTTAAGTTTTTAAAATTAAAAAATTTTAAGTTATTTAAATTTGAAAATTACTTTCTTGTTTAACTATTAACTATTATTACACATGTAATATATAATATATAATATTATATTAACTATTATTACTTTATTCACATATTATTATTATGTAATTAACTATTATTAAACTTTTTTTGTTTAACTATTAACTATTATTTTATTATTATTATTATTATTATTATTATTTTATTATTAGGTTGCAAATTTCTTCATTTAAAAAAAATGTAATCTGCTTGGTTGAAAATTCAACTATTGAATTTTTCATTATTAGTTTATTTTATTAGTTGAGAATTTATCGTTTATTTGAAAATTTAATAATTTAATTAAAAAGGTTTTTCTTTTTTTTTCAATATTTTTGTTTAAAAATTTAACTGTTCTATTTTGTTTAAAAAATGTTTTTTTAGTCGAAAACTCACCTCTTGGTGGAAAACTTGGCTATATAGTTAAAATTTCTTTTTCTTATAGTTGAAATACATTTTTTTTTATTGAAAATTGAACTAGTTGGTAAAAAATTCCTTTCTTTATATTTATATTACAATATTTCTACTAAAAATATGATCTTTTAAATTAAAATGACTAATTGTCAGAAAAAATATTTTTCATCCAAAAAAGATTTCGGTTGACTTATCAGCAACAAAACATAAATTTATTTTATTTTTTAATCCAAAATACGAATTTTTAACCAAAAAGGATGAATTTTACACAAAATTATTGAATTCTATAACAGCTGCAATTTTTTTAAACAAATAAATTTTTACTTAAAATAAAAGATTCTAAATAGTTGGATTTTTATCTAAAAAAGATTCTTGTTGATTTTCATGGTAAATATATGAATTTTTAAACAAAAGAGAAGTTTCTTAGAAAAAAGTGAATTTTTAATCTAAAAGGCACATTTTTTCAACCAAAAGGCGAAATTTGTAAAAAATTATTTAAATTTTCTACCAAATATTTGCGTTTTTATCCATGAAAGATGAAATTTCTCTTTAAACAGATAAATTTTTAATTAAAAAGAAAGAAACAAATTTTTAAAAAATAGTGCAATTTTCATTAAGAAATGATTTTACTTTTCTTTCTAACCCAAAAATATTAGATTTAATTATAAAGTAGATTTTCTGAATTTTATTGCAAGAAAAATAAAAAGATCTACTAAAACAGGTAAAATTAAAAAAAAAATGAATTTTCATTCCAAAAGATTTCAGTTGACTTTTTAACACAACAATTCAAAATTTGAACAAAAAGTCAATTTTCCAGGCAATAGCTGCAGGAAAATATAAATAGTTAAGGAAAATGCAATATTTCTGCTAAAAAAAATATAATCTTTTAAATTAAAACGACTAATTATCAGAAAAAATATTTTGCATCCAAAAGAGATTTCTATTGACTTATGAGCAACAAAACATAAATTTATTTAATTTTTTAATTCAAAATACGTATTTTTAACCAAAAGGATGACTTTTGAATAAAATTATTGAATTCTGTACAAAAATTTGCATTTTTGTCCAAAACAGCTACAATTTGTTTTAAACAAATGACTTTTTACTTAAAATGAAAGATTCTAAATAGTTGGATTTTCATTAAAAAATATTCCTGGTAATTTTCAAGGTAAAAATATGAATTTTTAAACTAAAAAAAAGTTTCTGAAAAAAAAATCGAATTTTTAATCCAAATGGCGAATTTTCTCAACCAAAAAGCAAGATATGTAAAAAATTAGTTAAATTCTCTACGAAATAGTTGCGTTTTTATCCATGAAAGATTTTTCAGATACATTTTTTATTTTAAAAAAAAATTTAAGTAGTGGAATATTTCTTAACAAAGGATTTCAGTTCTCTTTTTAACCCAAAAATATTAAATTTGATTAAAAAGTGACTTTTCTATATTTTAATGCAAGAAAAATAAAAATTCTCCTAAACTAACTTTTAAACAAAATTATTGAATTCTGTACCAAATATTTGCATTTTTTTCCAAAACAGCTACAATTTTTTTTAAACAAATACATTTTTACCTAAAATGAAAGATATTAAATAGTTGAAAATTAAATAGTTATAATTAAATAGTTGCATTTTTATCCATGAAAGATGAAATTTCTCTATAAACAGATAAATTTCTATTTAAAAAGAAAAAAACAAATTTTAAGAAAATAGTGGAGTTCTCATTAAGAAAGGATTTTATTTATCTTTTTAACCAAAAAAATTTTAATTTAATTAAAAGTTAACTTTTCTAAATTTTAATGCAAGAAAAAAAACTCTACAAAATCAGGTGAAATTAAAAAACAATTTGAATTTACATTAAAAAAGATTTCAGTTGACTTTTGAACACTAAAATACAAATTTTAAACAAAAAGGCAATTTTCCATTAATTAGTTAAACTTTCAAGAAAACAGTTGCATTTTTATACAAGAAAATGTAATATTTTTACTTAAAAAATATGATCTTTTAAATTAAAATGACTAATTATCAGAAACAATATTTTTCATCCAAAAAAGATTTCAGTTGACTGATCAGCAACAAAACATAAATTTATTTTATTTTTTAATCCAAAGTACGAATTTTAAACCCAAAAGGATGACTTTTAAACAGAAGTGTTGAAATCTCTACCAAACATTTGCATTTTTTTCCAAAACAGCTACAATTTTTTTTAATGAAGTTAATTTTTATTTAAAATGAAAGATTTTCATTTAAAAATATTCCTGTCAGTTTTTTTAAGTAAAAATAATAACTTTTAAACAAAAAAGAAGTTTCTTAGACAAAAGTGAATTTTTAATCCAAAAAATTAAATTTCTCTTTAAACAGATAAATTTTTAAGTAAAAATAAAAAAAAATTTTTAAGAAAATAGTGAAATTTTCATTAAGAAAGGATTTTAGTTTTTTTTTAACTCAAAAATATTAAATTTAATTAAAAAGTAAATTTTTTCTAAATTTTTATGCAAGAAAAATAAAAATTCTATTAAAACAGGTAAACTTTTTAAAAAAATTTGAATTTTCGTTCAAAAAGATTTCAGTTGACTTTTTAACACAACAATGCGAATTTTAAAGAAAAAGCCAAATTTCCTGCAAATTTTTAAACTTTCAATTAAAGCAGTTGCATTTTTTCCAAGGAAAATGCAACATTTCTACTTCAAAATATTAACTTTGAAATTATAATTACTAATTATCAGAAAAAATATTTTCCATCCAAAAAATATTTATTTATTTATTATATATATTTATTAATTTATTTTTTTTATATTTTATTTTTTAATCCAAAATACGAATTTTTAACGAAAAAGAATGACTTTTGAACAAAATTATTGAATTCTCTATCAAATATGTGCATTTTTTTCCAAAACAGCTACAATTTTTTTTAAACAAATAAATTTTTACTTACAATGAAAGGTTCTGAATAGCTAGAGTTTAATTTAAAAAATATTTTTGTTGATTTTCAAGGTAAAAATATTAATTTTTAAACTAAAAAAAGTTTCTCAGGAAAAAATTGAATTTTTAATTCAAAAGAAGAATTTTTGAAATCAGAAAGCAAGATATGTAAAAAATTAGTTGAATTCTCTATGAAATAGTTGCGGTTTTATTCTTGAAAGATGAAATTTTATTAAAAAAGATTTCAGTTGACTTTTTAACACAACAATACGAATTTTAAACAAAAAGTCAATTTTCCAGGAAATAGTTAAATTTTCAACAAAACAGTTGCTTTTTTATGCAAGGAAAATGCAATATTTGTACTAAAAAATGTACTCTTTTAAATTAAAATGACTAATTATCAGAAACAATATTTTTCATCCAAAAAAGATTTATATTCACTTATCAGCAACAAAACATAAATTTGTTTTAATTTTTAACCCAAAATACGAGTTTTTAATCAAAAAGAATGACTTTTGAACAAAATTATTGAATTCTCTATCAAAAAGTTGCATTTTTTCCAAAACAGCTACAAATTGTTTTTAAACAAATGTATTTGTTTTTAAAATGAAAGATTTTAAATGTTTAGATTTTCATTTAAAAAAGATTCCTGTTGATTTTCAAGGTAAAAATACGACTTTTTAGACGAAGGAGTAGTTTCTAAGAAAAGAATTGAATTTTTAATTTTATTAAGGAAGGATTTCAATTGTCTTTTTAACCAAAAACAATTATTAATTAAAAAGTAAATCTCTAAAATTTAATGCAAGAAAAATAAAAATTCTACAAAACCAGGTGAACCTTAAATAAAATTTGAATTTTCATTAAAAAACATTTCAGTTGACTTCTTAACACAACAATACGAATTTTAAAGAAAAAGTCAATTTTCCAGGAAATAGTTAAACTGTCAACAAAACAGTTGCATTTTTTGCAGGAAAAATGCAATATTTCTACTAAAAAATATGATCTTTTAAATTAAAATGAATAATTATCAAAAAAAATGTTTTTCATCAAAAAAGATTTTAAATATTTTAATTTTAAAAAGATCGCTGTTGATTTTAAAGGTAAAAATATTAATTTTTTAAATAAAAAAGAAGTTACTAAGGAAAAAATGGAATTTTTAATCTAAAAGGCGAATTTTTTTAACGAAAAAGCAAGATATGTAAAAAATGATTTAAATTCTCTACCAAATAGTGGCATTTTTATCAATGAAAGATGAAATTTCTCTTTAAACAGATAAATTTTTAAATAAAAAGAAAAAAAAAATTTTAAGAAAATAGTGGAATTTTCATTAAGAAAGGATTTTACTCCTCTTTTGAAACCAAAAAGTATTAAATTTAATTAAAAAGTAATTTTTCTATATTTTAATGTAAGAAAAGTAAAAATTCTACTAAAACAGGTGAAATTAAAAAAAAAATTCATTTTCATTAAAAAAGATTTCAGTTGACTTTCTAACACTAAAATACGAATTTTAAACAAACAGTCAATTTTCCAGGAAATAGTTAAACTTTAAACAAAACAGTTGCATTTTTTTGAAAGGAAAATTCAATATTTCTACCAAAAAATATGATCTTTTAAATTAAAATGACTAATTATCAGGAAAAAAATTTTTCATCCCAAAATGATTTCGGTTGACTTATCAGCAACAAAATATACATTTATTTTATTTTTCAATCCAAAATATGAATTTTTTACCAAAAAGGGTGACTTTTGAACAAAATTATTGAATTCTCTACCAAACAGTTGCATTGTTTCCAAAACAGCTACAATTTTTTTT
Source organism: Druon quercuslanigerum (assembly GCA_010014905.2). Classification (NCBI taxonomy): domain Eukaryota; kingdom Metazoa; phylum Arthropoda; class Insecta; order Hymenoptera; family Cynipidae; genus Druon; species Druon quercuslanigerum. The sequence continues at coordinate 7,233 of JAAAKG020139175.1, forward strand.
TAAGAAATTAATTTTTATTTAAAATGAAAGATTTTAAATAGTTGGATTTTCATTGTAATGTCGGTTTTTTAAGGTAAAAATATGAACTTTTAAACAAAAAAGAAGTTTCTTAAAAAAAAGTCAATTTTTAATCCAAAAGAGGAAATTTCTCTTTAAACAGATAAATTTTTAATTAAAAAAAAAATTTTTTAAATAGTGCAATTTTCATCAAGAAAGAATTTTTGTTCTCTTTTTAACCCAAAAATATTAAATTAAAATAAAAAGTAAATTTTTTCTAAATTTTTATGCAAGAAAAATAAAAATTCTATTAAAACAGGTAAACTATAAAAAAATTGAATTTTTATTCAAAAAGATTTCAAATGACTTTTTAACACAACAATACGAATTTTAAACAAAAAGTTAATTTTCCAGGAAAGAGTTAAATTTGCAATAAAAAATTTACATTTTCTTTGCAAAAAATGCAATATTTCTACTAAAAAATATGATCTTTTAAATTAAAATGACTAATTATTAAAAAAACAATATTTTTCATCCAAAAAAGATTTCTATTCACTTATCAGCAACAAAACATAAATTTGTTTTACTTTTTAATCCATAATACGAGTTTTTAACCAAACAGGAGGAATTTTCAAGAAAAAAAATTGAGTTCTCGACCAAAAATTTGCATTTTTTCAAAACAGCTGCCATTTTTTTTAAATAAATGAATTTTCTTTTTAAATAAAAGATTTTAAATGTTCGGATTTTCATTCAAATAAGATTTCTGTGGATTTTTCAAGGTAAAAATATGAATTTTTAAACCAAAAAGTAGTTTCTAAGAAAATAATTGAATTTCTAATTTCATTAAGAAAGGATTTTACATTTCTTTTAAACCCAAAAATATTAAATTTAATTAAAAAGTAAACTTTCTAAATTGTAATGCAAAAAAAACTAAAAATTCTACAGGAAAATATAAATAGTTAAGGAAAATGCAATATTTCTACTAAAAAATATGATCTTTGAAATTAAAATGACTAATTAGCAGAAAAAATATTTTTCATCCAAAAAAGATTTCGGTTGACTTATCAGCAAAAAAACATAAATTTATTGTATTTTTTAATTCAAAATACGAATTTTAAACCCAAAAGGATGACTTTTGAATAAAATTGTTGAATTCTATACCAAAAATTTGGATTTTTTTCACTTAAATGAAAGATTCTAAATAGTTGGATTTTTCAAGATAAAAACATGAATTTTTAAACAAGAAAGAAGTTTATAAGAAAAAAATTTAATTTTCAGTTTCATTAAGAAAGGATTTTAGTTCTCTTTTTAACCCGAAAATATTAAATTTAATCGAAAAGTAAATTTTTTAAATTGAATTTTAAGAACAACAACAATTCTACTAAAACAGGTGAACTTTTGAAAAAAATTGTTGAAATCTCTACCAAACATTTGAATTTTTTTCCAAAGCTGCTACAAATTTTTTTTCAACTAATGAATTTTTACTTTAAATAAAAGATTTTAAATAGTTCGAGTTTTATTTTATTAATTTTAGTACCTGTTGATTTTTCAAGGTAAAAATATAAATTAAAAAAAAAGAAGTTTCTTAGAAAAAAAAGTATTTTTAATCCAAAAGGCGAATTTTTTCAACCAAAAGGGAAGATATGTAAAAAGTTATTTTAATTCTCCGGCAAATAGTTGCATTTTTATCCATAAAAAATGAAACTTCTCTTTAAACAAATAAATTTTTAATTAAAAAGAAAAAAACAAATTAAAAAAAAAATATTGGAACTTTCATCAAGACAGGATTTTAGTTCTCTTTTTAACCCAAAAATATTAAATTTAATTAAAAAGTAAATTTTCTAAATTTTAATTCAAGAAAAATAAAAATTCTACTAAAACAGGTGTACTTAACAAAAAAATTGATATTTCATTGAAAAAGATTTCAGTTGACTTTTTAACAAAAAAACATGAATTTTAAACAAAAAGACAATTTTTCAGGAAATAGTTAAACTTTCAAAAAAACATTTGTATTTTTTTGCAAGGAAAAAGCAATATTTCTACTTAAAAATATGATCTTTTAAATTAAAATGACTAATTATCAGAAAAAATATTTTTCCTCCTAAAAATATTTCAGTTAACTTATCAGCAACAAAACATAAATTTATTTTAGTTTTTAATCCAAAATACGAATTTTTAACTAAAAAGGATGACTTTTGAACAAAATTGTTGAATTCTCTACCAAACATTTGATTTTTTCCAAAAAAAACTAAACATTTTTTTAAACAAATGAATTTTTTTTAAATAAAAAATTTTAAACGTTTGGATTTTGATTTTAAAAATATTCCTGTTGATTTCTCAAGGTAAAAATATGAATTTTTAAACAAAAAAGAAGTTTCTAAGAAAAAAATTTGAATTTTTAATCCAAAAGGCGAATTTTTTCAACCAAAAAGCAAGATATGTAAAAAATTAGTTGAATTCTCTACCAAATAGTTGCATTTTTATGCATAAAAAATAAAATTTCTCTTCAAAAAGATAAATTTTTAATTAAAAAGAAAAAACAAATTTTAAGAAAATAGTGGGATTTTCATTAAGAAAGGATTTTACTTCTCTTTTAAACCCAAAAAGTATTACATTTAATTAAACAGTAATTTTTCTATATTTTAATGCAAGAAAAATAAAAATTCTACTAAAACAGGTGAAATTTAACAAAAAAATTTTAATTTTCATTGAAAAAGATTTCAGTTGAATTTTTAACACTAAAATACGAATTTTAAACAAACAGTCAATTTTTCAGGAAATAGTTAAACTTTCAACAAAACATTTGCTTTTTTTTGAAAGGAAAATTCAATATTTCTACCAAAAAATATGATATTTTAAATTACAATTACTAATTATCAGAAAAAATATTTTTCATTCACAAAATATTTCGGTTGACTTATCAGCAACAAAACATAAATTTTTTTTTTCAATCCAAAATATGAATTTTTAACCAAAAGGGATGACTTTTGAACAAAATTATTGAATTCTCTACCAAACAGTTGCACTTTTTTCCTAAGAAGTTTCTTAGAAAAAAGTGAATTTTTAATCCAAAAGATGAAATTTCTCTTTGAACAGATAAATTTTTAATTAAAAATAAAAAAACAAAATTTAAAAAAATAGTGCAATTTTCATCAAGAAAGAATGTTTGTTTTCTTTTTAACCCAAAAATATTAAATTAAAATAAAAAGTAAATTTTTTCTAAATTTTTATGCAAGAAAAATAAAAATTCTATTAAAACAGGTAAACTATAAAAAAATTGAATTTTTATTCAAAAAGATTTCAAATGACTTTTTAACACAACAATACGAATTTTAAACAAAAAGTTAATTTTCCAGGAAAGAGTTAAATTTGCAATAAAAAATTTACATTTTCTTTGCAAAAAATGCAATATTTCTACTAGAAAATATGATCTTTTAAATTAAAATGACTAATTATCAGAAAAAATATTTTTCATCCTAAAAATATTTCGGTTAAGTTATCAGCAACAAAACATAAATTTATTTTAGTTTTTAATCAAAAATACGAATTTTTAACTAAAAAGGATAAATTTTAAACAAAATTATTGAATTCTCTACCAAACATTTGCATTTTTTTCAAAACAGCTTCCAATTTTTTTAAACAAATGAATTTTATTTTTAAATGAAAGATTTTAAATAGTTATATTTTAATTTAAAAAAGATTCCTCTTTATTTTTCAAGGTCAAAATATGAATTTTTAAACAAAAAAGAAGTTTCTAAGAAAAAAAAAAAGATTTTAGCTCTCTTGTTAACCCAAAAGTATTAAATTTAATTAAAAAGTAAACTTTCTAAATTTTAATGCAAGAAAAATAAAAATTGTACAAAAACAGGCGACAGTCAATTTTCCAGGAAATAGTAAAAGGAAAATATAAATAGCTAAGGAAAATGCAATATTTCTACTAAAAAATATGATCTTTTAAATTAAAAGGACTAATTATAAGAACAAATATTTTTCATCCAAAACTGATTTTGGTTGACTTATCACCAACAAAACATAAATTTATTTTATTTTTCAATCCAAAATACGAATTTTTAACTAAAAAGGATGACTTTTAAACAAAATTATTGAATTCTCTAACAAATATTTGCATTTTTTTCCAAAAGAGCTACAATTTTTGTTTAACAAATAAATTTTTACTTAAGATGAAAGATTTTAAATTATTGTATTTTCACTTAAAAAATATTCCCGTTGATTTTTCAAGGTAAGAATATGAATTTTTAAACTAAAAAAGAAGTTTCTAAGAAAAAAATTGAATTTTTAATCCAAAAGGTGAATTTTTTCAACCAAAAACCAAGACATGTAAAAAAATAGTTGAAATCTCTACAAAATAGTTAAAAAGATAAATTTTTAATGAAAAAGAAAAAAAAACAAATTTACAAAAAATTGTGGAATTTTCATTAAGAAACAATTTTAGTTATCTTTCTAACCCAAAAATATTAAATTTAATTAAAAAGTAAATTTTCTAAATTTTAATGCAAAAAAGCCAAATTCTACTGAAACAGGTGAAACTTTAAAAAAATTTGAATTTTCATTCAAGAAGATTTCAGTTGACTTTTAAACCTGACGATATAAATTTAAAAATCAAATTTTCAGGAAATATTTAAATTTTCAAAAAAACTAAAATTTTTAATTAAAAAGAAAAAACACATTTTTAAAAAATAGTGGAATTTTCATTAAGAAAGGATTTTACTTCTCTTTTTAAGCCAAAAATATTAAATTTAATTAAAAGGTGAATTTTCTAAATTGTAATGCATGAAAAATAAAAATTCTACTAAAACAAGTGAAATTTTAAAAAAATTTAAATTTTCATTAAAAAAGATTTCATTTTACTTTTTAACACTAAAATACGATTTTTAAACAGAAAGTCAATTTTCCAGGAAATAGTTAAATTTTCAACAAAAAATTGCATTTTTTCAAGGAAAATGCAATATTTCTACTAAAAAATATGATCTTTTAAATTAAAATGACTAATTATGAAAAAAAATATTTTTCATCCAAAAAAGATTTCGGTTGACTTATCAGCAACAAAACATAAATTAAAAAAAAATGTTAACGTTGTACGAAAATATTTCAACTTTTAATCCATCGTAACGAAATTTCTCACCCCCCCCCCCCCCCCCCCCCCCGCCCCCCCCACTAAAAGGCTGGGTCTGCACTAATGAACAAAT
>JAAAKG020139176.1:0-12435 GCA_010014905.2 Druon quercuslanigerum
AAATGTTAATTTTTTAGTAAAATAATAATGTTTAAAAAAAAAGAAATATTCAACAAAATTGTCAAATTTTCAACCAAACTGTTTAATTTTTAAACCAAATAGTCAAATTTGAAATGTAAAAAAATAAACTTTTATAAATAAATAAATTTTTAGTTCAATTTTCCACAAAAAATTGTAAAATTTAAATTTTCGGTAAAATAATATTAATAAAAAAAATACATTTTTAACAAGATTGTCAAAATTTTCAACCAAATAATTCAATTTTTAAACGAAATAGTCGAATTTTAAATGGAAAAAAGTATACTTTGCACAAAGAAGTTGATATTAAAAAAAAAGAATTTTTAAATAAATTTTCAACTAAAAATTAATTAATTGAATTTTTAAAAAAATGTTAAACTTTAACCAAATAGACGAATTTCAAATTTTTTTAAAGTAAACATCGCATAAAAATATTAATAGTTAAAAAAAAAGAATTTTTAACAATATTCTTATTTTTTAAATAAAAAGTTAATTTATTTAATTAATTAGAATAAACTAGTTATTTTTTCAACTGAAAAACACCAATTTTTGACCAAAATTGAAAATTTTAATTTTTTAGTAAAATAATAATGTTTAAAAAAAGAAATATTCAACAAAGTTTCCAAATTTTCAACCAAACTGTTTAATTTTTAAACCAAAAAGTCAAATTTGAAGTGTAAAAAAGAAAACTTCCACAAAACAGCTGATATTAAAAAAAAAGAATTTTTAACTAAAAAATTAACGATTTTTAGTTAATTCAATTAATATAGTTAAGTTTTTTTAACCGAAAAAGATCAATTTTCCACAAAAAATGATAAAATTTAAATTTTTGCTAAATTAATAATGATTAAAAAAATTAATTTTTAACAAGATTGTCAAAATTTTCAACCAAATAATTCAATTTTTAAACGAAACAGTCGAATTTAAAATGCAAAAACGTAAACACAAAAATTTTCAAATAAATTTTCAACTAAAATTTAATTAATTAAATTTTTTTAAATGTTTTAACTTTAACCAAATAGACGAATTTAAAAGATTTTTAAAGTAAACATCGCACAAAAATATTAATAGTTAAAAAAAAGAATTTTTAACAATATTCTTATTTTTCAAATGAAAAGTTAATTTTTGAAATTAATTAAATTAACCAGTTAATTTTTCAACGAAAAAACACCAATTTTCGACCAAAATTGGAAATGTTAATTTTTTAATAAAATAATAATTTTTAAAAAGAGAAATATTTAACAAAATTCTTAAATTTTCAAGAAAACTGTTTAATTTTTAAACCAAATAGTCAAATTTGAAATGTAAAAAAGTACACTTCCACAAAACAGCTAATATTGAAAAAAAAGAATTTTCAACTAAAAAACAATGATTTTTAGTTCAATTTTCCACAAAAAATTGTAAAATTAAAATTTTTGGTAAAATAATAATGAATAAAAAAATAATTTTTCAACAAGATTGTCAAATTTTCAACCAAATAATTTAATTTTTAAACGAAACAGTCGAATTTTAAATGCAAAAAAGTTAATTTAATTTAAGTTAAGTTTAATTTTTAAACCAAATAGTCAAATTTTTAATGAAAAAAAGTAAACTTCACAGAAAAGAGCTGATATTAAGGAAAAAAGAATTTTCAACTAAAAAATTGTAAAATTTAAATTTTTGGTAAAATAATAATGATTAAAAAAATTCATTTTCAACAAGATTGTCAAATTTTCAACCAAATAATTCAATTTTTAAACGAAACAGTCTAATTTTAAATGCAAAAAAGTAAACTTCGCACAAAGCAGAAAAAAAAGAATTTTCAAATAAATTTTTAACTAAAAATTAATTATTTGAATTTTAAAAAAATTTTAAACTTTAACCAAATAGACTAATTTTTAAAATTTTAAAAGTAAACATCGCACAAAAATATTAATAGTTGAAAAAAAGAATGTTTAACAATATTCTTATTTTTCAAATGTAAAGTTAATTTTTTAAATTAATTAAATTAAACCAGTTAATTTTTCAACGGAAAAATACCACTTTTCGACCAAAATAGGAAATGTTAATTTTTTAGTAAAATAATAATGTTTAAAAAAAAAGAAATATTTAACAACATTGTCAAATATTCAAATAAATTTTCAACTAAAAATTAATTAATTGAATTTTTTAAAAATGTTAAACTTTAACCGAATAGACGAATTTAATAAATTTTTAAAGTAAACATCGCACAAAAATATTAATAGTTAAAAAAACAGAATTTTGAACAATATTCTTAGTTTTCAAATAAAAAGTTGATTTTTTTAACTAATTAAATTAAACCAGTTAATTTTTCAATGGAAAAATACCAATTTTTGAACTAAAATTGAAAATGTTAATTTTGTCGTAAAATAATAATGTTTGAAAAAATAAATTTTCATCATTTCATATTTGTTTTTAATTTAAACTAAAAATTAAATTATTTTTAGTTAATTAATTTAAAATAGTTAATTTTTCAACGTAAAAAGATAAATTTTCGATAAAAAGTTAGAAATGTTAAATCTTTATTGAAACAATAATAATTTAAAAAAAAGAATTTTCCGACAAAATGATCAAATTCTTAATCAAACCAGAAAAGTTAATTATTTTCAATTAATTACATTAAAATATATAATTTTTCAACGGAAAAGTTAAATTTTCAGTAAAAAATAAATTTTAAAAAAGAAAACAATGTCCACAAAATAGTTAAATTTTCTACATAATAATTAAAATTCTAAACTTTTTTTTTAGATAACTTTTGAACAAAACGACGAATTTTTGTTGTCAGTCTTTGATTGACTTATTTTAAAAACTCGGAATTTTGGCGCCGTCGACAGTGCTGCCAACGGCAAAAGCAGGAAACCTCAGTGATTGTTTTTAGTTCTCGAGGAACTGTCACGTCATGTTTTGCATTTTTTAAATCAGTTTCCTGTCGGAAACATTTGTAATTATTTGACAAGAACTGAAAATTTCGTTTTAATAGACGCGCAGATATTGAAATTTCATATGGACAAGAAGAAAGAAGAAGAGGAAAGGGGTAATTCTTTACAAATTTAAATCAGTGAGATAGGCTTCTAGTTTTTGTACTAATCGCATTTATTTTGGTTTTAATTAAATTATATCACATTTGCTGGTAGGTACTCGTAAGTCTGTTTCGTATTTTTTCAATTTATAATTGTTGTTTTCAAGGATATTTGTATGTGATTTGACATACGGGTAACATAACCTCGAAGTCTTATGATTTTTTTCTCAATTTCATCAAAAATATTCAAATTTTGCTCTTTTAAATTTGTTTCAAATAAAAAGTTGATAGTGAAAAATAATAACTAATATCATTTTTAAATATATTTGGCTCTTTTAACTCAGTTTTAACTTGTTTTATTTTTCTGCCTTTTTAATACGAAATCGAACATAGTTTAGCATTTAAAATTTCATTAAATAATTTCACACAGTATGTACAATAATAAGAATGTCTTAAAAATGAAGAAAAAGAAGGATTATTATTAGAAATTAATTGAGTGCAAGAAAATCGAAAATAGATCGTTAAAGTGAAAATCAATGCCATTTTCGAATACATTTTGCTCTTTTATGTTAGTTTTGAACTTGTTCTATTTCTAGTGTTTTTATTTCTACTTTGTCTATTTTATTTTTCTGTCTTTTTTTATATGAAAACGAAGATAGTTTCAAAATTTATAATTTCCCTACCTAATTTAACGAATTCCATTTTTGATGTATGATTTATTTAAAAATTTATTTATTTTGGTTAAAAATTGTACGTTTGGTGGAAATTTTTAAATATTTCGTCAAAAATTGATAATTTGATAGAAAAGTCATATTTTTAGTTTGAAAATTCATCTTGTATGATTTAAATTTATTTATTTTTTTAAATTTATCTTTCATGGTTAAAAATTAATCTTTTATCATTGAAGGATAATTGTTTTCAATTCAAAAGTCTTGCTATTATTATATTTTTTCAGAATTCATCGCCTTTGGTTAAAAATTATATTATATGGTTAAAAATTTAATTATTTTGTTGAAAATTCATCTTTTATTATTAAAAGTTAATTATTTTCAATTGGAAAGTCTAGTTAGTATTATATTTTTCTCTCGAAATTCATCCCCTTTGATTAAAAATTCTATTATTTGGTTAATAATTCAATTTTTTGTTGAAAATGCGTCTTTTTTGTTTGAAAATTCATTTTTTATTATTGAAAGTTAATTCTTTTTAATTGAAAATTCTTGTTAGTATTATATTTTTCTCTCTGAATTCATCTCCTTTGGTTAAAAATTCTATCATGTGGTTAATTATTTGTGGTCTATTATTTGGTTAAAAACTCTATTATTTGCTTAAAAATGTAATTATTTTGTTGAAAATTCATATGTTTTCTTAAAAAGTCATTTTTTTGGTCGAAAGTTAATTATTTTTCTTCGAAAACTACAATTTGATGGAAAAGTTTAAATATTTCTTCAAAAACTCATCTTTTGGTAGAAAAGTAATCTGTTTAGTTTGAATGAAAAGTCTACTGTTTGGTAGAAAATTTAAATATATATTCGAAAATTCATGTTTTATGGTGGTAAGTTAATTTTTTTCACCTAAAAAGTCTAGTTCGTATTATATTTTTCTTCCAGAATTCACTTCCTTTGCTTAAAAATTATATTATTTTGTTAGAAATTTAATTATTTTGTTGAAAATTCAATTATTTTCTTAAAAATTCATATTTTTTAGTCGAACTTTAATTATTTTTATTTGAAAAGTCTACTTTTTTATGAAAAATTCAAAAATTTCTTTGAAAATTCAATTTTTTCGTTTAAAAGTCATCCTTTTAGGTTAAAAATTAATGTTTTTAAATTAAGAACTCTAGTTAGTACTATCTTTTTCACAAAGAATTCACCTTCGTTGGTTAAAAATTTTTTTTATTTAGTAAAAAATTTAATTAAGGTGTTGAGAAATTAACTATTTCAATAAAGTCATATTTTTTTTTTTTTGTAAATTGATACTTTTTTGGTTAATTGTTAATTCTTGTTTTTTGAAAAGTTTAAAATTATATTTTAGTTCAGAAAGTATCTTTTTTGGTTTAAAGTTCTAAAATTCGGTTAAAAATTTAAATATATTCTGGAAAATTCAACCATCTTCTTAAAATCTCATATTTTTTAGTCGCATTTTAATTATTTTTATTTGAAAAGTCTACTATTATATTTATGGTTAATGCTTTTGTATTTAAGTCTTTTATTTGTTTGAAAATTCAAATATTTAGTTGAAAATTCATTTTTTTTTGTCAAACTGTAATTTTTGAGCCGGGCAGTTAATCTCTTGTTGTAAAATTCGACTGTTTCTTAAACAATTCAAATATTTCGTTAAAAATTCATCTTTTTCTTGAAAAGTAATATTTTAAAGTTAAAAATGCATTCTTTTGTGGTTGAAAGTTAATTGAAAAGTCAAATGAATATTATATTTTTCTCCGAATTCATCTTCTTTGATTAAAAATTCTATTATTTGCTTAAAAATGTAATTATTTTGCTAAAAAATCAACTATTTTCGTGAGGAGTTAACTTTTTTGATCGACAGTTTATTATTTTTATTTGATAAGTCTATTATTATATTTTTGGTCCCTTATTTATCTCTTTTGTTTAAAAATTCTACTACATGGTTTAAAATTTAATTATTTAGTTGAATATGAAACTGTTTTGTTAAAAACTCACCTTTTTTTGTTAAAAAAATGATTTGTTTTGATTGAAAGGTAATTGTTTTTACTGAAAAGTCTACGATTTTGTGGAAAATTAAAATATTTCGTCGAAAAGTCATCTTTTGGTAGAAAAGTCCAATTTTTGAGTAGAAAATTCATCTTTAATGCTTGAGAATTAATATTTAATGTTGAAACCTAATTCTTTGGTTAAAAATGCAATTATTTTATTGAAAATTCAACGATTTTCTGAAAAAATTCATCTTTCTTGGTCGATAATTAATTATTTTTATTTGAAAAGTCTACTATTATATTTACGGTTCCAGATTTATCTATTTTTATTCAATATTTCACTACTTCGTTAAAAATAAAAAATATTTTGTTGAATATTAATGCTTTTTATTTGAAAATTCTTCTATTTGGTGGCAAATTGAAATATCCCATTGAAAATTATTTTTTTTCGTTTAAAAGTAATCCTTTTTGGTTTAAAGTTAATTTTTTTAAATTAAAAAGTCTAGTTAGTACAATTTTTCGCCCAGAATTCCGCTTCTCTGGTTAAAAATTCTATTTTGTTTTGTTTTGTTGAAAAGTAATTTTTTTTTATTTGATAAGTTTACTGTTGTGTTTTTGGTTTCTTATTCATCTCTTTTGTTTAAAAATTTAACTTCATGGTTGAAAATTTAATTATTTAGTTGAATATAAAATTGTTTTGTTAAAAAATCACCTTTTTTGTAAAAAAAAAATTTTTTTTATTGAAACTTTTACTGAAAAGTATACGAATTTGTGTATAATTAAAATATTTCGCGCAAAATTTATCTCTTTTGGTAAAAAAACAAATATTTGGTTAAAAATGTAATTTTTTTCTTGAAAATTCAACTATTTTCCGAAAAATTCATCTTTCTTGGTCGAAAATGAATTATTTTTATTTGAAAAGTCTACTATTATATTTATGGTTCCAATTTTATCTCTTTTTATTTAATATTTCCCTGTTTGGTTAGAAACTGAAATAGTTTGTTGAAAATTAATTTTTTTTTCGTTAAAAAGTCATCTTTTTTTGTTGAACATTAATTCTTTTTATTTGAAAAGTGTTTTATTTGATGGAAAATTTAAATATTTCATTGAAAATTTTTGTTTTGTTTGAAAGTGATCCTTTTTGGTTGAAAGTTAATTTTTAAAAATTAAAAAGTCTAATTGACACAATTTTTTCGCCCAGAATTCAGTTTCTTTGTATTTTTTCGACAAGAACTCACCTTCTTTGGTTAAAAATTTAATTATTTTGTTTAAAATTCAACTATTTTATTAAAAAGTAACCTTTTTTGGTTGTTAATTTATTATTTTTTTTAAAGTTGATTCTTGTCTATTATTAAATTTTTGGTTCCGAATTCATCTCTTCTGTTTCAAACATTACACTATTTGATTAAGAATTGAAATATTTCTTTAAAATTTTAACTATTTTGTTGAAAATTAATCTTTTTTTTGTATAAAAATTCATCTTTTTGGTTTAAAGTTAATTCTTATTATTTGAAAAGTCTACTATTTGATGAAAAATTAAAATATTTCGTAGAAATTTCATCTTTTAATGTAAAAGTTTTGAATATGCAGGTGTTTTGTTAAAAAGTCATCTTTTTTGTATAGAAATTAACCTTTTTTGGTTGAAAGGTGATTCTATTTAATTAAAAAGTCTACTATTTAGTAAAAAATTAAAATATTTCGTCGAAAATTTATTTTTTGTGCTTGAAAGTTAATACTTTTTAATTAAAAAGCCTAGTTAGTATTATATTTTTTGCCCCGAATTCATCACCTTTTATTAAAAAATCTATTATTTGATTAAAAATGTAATTATTTTATTAAAAATTAAACTATTTGATTAAAAATTAATCTCTTGGTTCAAACATATTTTATTTTATTTCAAAAGTTTACTGTTAGGTTGAAAATAATTATTTTGCTGTTTCTATTATTTTTATTTACACATTTTTTTTATTTGTCCGTTTTTTTAACGTGAAGTCGAATAAAGTTTAAAAATTCCAATTTATTAAATAATTTAACAGAGGATGTACAATTATTATTTGAAATTATGAACAACAAAGTGAGATTTTTTCTGAAAATGAATCAATGACTGCAAGAAAATTTCAAGGTTGATAATTAAATTCAAAATAAATTGTGCGAACAAGTATTTATAAATAAAAATTAATTTTGTTATACAATCAGAGCTGATCTGTAAAAAAATAACATATTTTTCGTTTGTTAATTGACGGATTAATTTAAATAAAAAATATTATAGAGAGCGATGAAGAGCCACAAGCAAGTTCGTCTGCGGAAGAGCCAGAAGTAGACGAAATGGAGAAAATACGGAAATTCCTTACTCAAAAATTGAAAATCTTCGACTCTTCCGAGCAGCCTGAGGATGAGCAACCTCAAGTGGAAAAAGTTCTTTCCGAGTTGAGCTTAGACGGTATCGCCGAGTACATTAAAAGTGGAAAATGCAAAAATATTATCGTTATGGCTGGTGCTGGAATATCAACTTGTGAGTAATCGAAAAGTAAATATAGGGAAATGACATTAAATTTATTTTTTCACCGGAAATTTGATAGGTTTTTACAGTTTTTTAACTTTATTTGCATTTTTTTCTGCATTGGATGAAAATTTTTTTTATTTCTTAGATTTTTATGGAGTTGGAAGAGGGAAAATTTGAGGTTTCAATTTTTTTCTGAATTGGAAGCGGAACATTTTTTTTATTTTTAAGATTTTCATAATGAACTGACAACATTTAAATTTTTTTCTGAATTGGAAAAAGCAATTTTCTTTTTTTAAAGTTTATTATGTTGGTAGGGAGGAAGTTTCTGTTTCGACTTTTTCTGAATTGGAAGAGGAACCTTTTTTTTTTAAATATTTTCATAGACTTGGAAAGGACGATATTTTCGTTGTTTTTTTTTTTGTTTTCTAAATTGGAAGAGGTAATTTTTTGTTTTTATAAAATTTATTGAGTTGGAAGGGAGAAAAATTTTGTTTTTGATTTTTTCTGAATTGGAAGAGGAACAATTTTTTATTCTTAAGATTTGTATAGACTTGGAAAGAACGATATTTTGATTATTATTATTGTTTTCGAAATTGGAATAAGCTTTTTTTTGTTTTTATGAAATTTATTGTGTTTCTTCTGAATTGGAAGAGGAACCTTTTTTTTGAGATTTTCTTTTATTTGGAACTGACAAAATTTTTATTTATTTTTTCTGAATTGGAAGAGGCAATTTTTTTGTTTTTATGAAATTTATTGAGTTGGAAGGAAGGAAATTTAAGTTTTTCTGAATTGGAAAAAGAACCTTTTTTTATTTTTAAAATTTTCATAGACTTGGAAAGGACGATATTCTGGCTATTATTTTTTTTCTAAATTGGAATAGGCAATTTTTTTGTTTTTATGAAATTTATTGAGTTGGAAGGGAGGTCATTTAATTTTTTCTGAATTGGAAGAGAAAACTTTATATTTTTTTATACATTTTCCTTTATTTGGAACTGACAACATTTTTATTTTTTTTTTTCTGAATTGGAAGAGACAATTTTTTTGTTTTTATGAAATTTATTGAGTTGGAAGGAAAGAAATCAAATTTTTTCTGAATTGGAAGAGGAACCTTTTTATTTTTTTTAAAGATGTTCCTAGATTTTTAACTGACAAAATTTTTATTGATTTTTTTCTGAATTGGAAGAGGCAAAGTTCTTTTTTTTTTAAAGTTTATTGTGTTGGTAGGGACGAAGTTTTGGTTTTGATTTTTTCTGAATTGGAAGAGGAACCTTTTTTTATTTTCAAGCTTTTTATAGACTTGGAAAGGACGATATTTTGGTTATTATTATTTTTTTCGAAATTGGAATAAGCTTTTTTTTGTTTTTATGAATTTTATTGCGTTTCTTCTGAATTGGAAGAGGAACCTTTTTTAAGATTTTCTTTTATTTGGAACTGACAAAATTTTTATTTATTTTTTCTGAATTGGAAGAGGTAATTTTTTTTGTTTTTATGAAATTTATTGAGCTGGAAGGAAGGAAATTTAAGTTTTTTTGAATTGGAAAAGGAACCTTTTTTTATTTTTAAAATTTTCATAGACTTGGAAAGGACGATATTCTGGCTATTATTTTTTTTCAAATTGGAATAGGTAATTTGTTTGTTTTTATGAAATTTATTGAGTTGGAAGGGATGACATTTAATTTTTTCTGAATTTGGAAGAGGAACCTTTTTATTTTTTTTTAAAGATGTTCCTAGATTTTTAAATCAAAAAATTGTTTTTGATTTTTTTCTGAATTGGAAGAGGAACCTTTTTTTATTTTGAAGAATTTCAGACTTGGAAAGGACAATATTCTGGTTATTATATTTTTTTCTAAATTGGAATAGGCAATTTTTTTGTTTTTATGAAATTTATTGAGTAGGAAGGGAGGAAATTTTGGGTTTGGTGTTTTCTAAGTTGGAAGAGGAGCCAGTTTTATTTTTAAGATTTTATAGACTTGGAAAGGACGATATTTTGTTTATTATTTTTTTTTCTTAATTGGTATAGGCAATTATTTTTTTTTTAGGAATTTTATTTAGTTGAAAATGTCAAAAATTCGGGTTTAATTTTTTTTTACTTTGAAATATAATATTTTATATTCCTAAGAATTGTATCGAGTTGGAAAGGAAAAATAATTATTAATTATTGATTAACTTTTCTTTTGAAAAGTTTGTGTATGGCAGCATGCTTTTTTTAAACACTTTTATTAAAGTGAGTGTAAAGCTAGAATAAATTCTAATTTAAAGCATTTATTGAAAATTACGGCTAGTTCAATAGCAATTAATTTAAAATTGTGTAATTAGAAAATGTTAAAAGTTACCATTTTACAAAACTAAATTATTGAGACTCTAGTTTAAAAATTTCATAATTAAAAATCTTTTAAGCTTCAATTTTAAAAGAAAGTTGAAAATTGAGTAGAGTTCCCTTTTTAAGTGATTTGATTTGCCTGAAATAGAATAGGAGAATCGAAAATAATGTTCTGCTATAAAAAATGAAAAACATTCTTCTTTTAGCTGCAGGAATTCCAGATTTTCGTTCCCCGTCGAGTGGACTTTACAACAATTTGCAAAAGTACAATTTGCCCCACCCGCAGGCAATTTTCGAAATAGACTTTTTCAGGGAGAATCCTGAGCCCTTTTTCGTCCTCGCGAAAGAATTGTTGCCCGAAGGATTTAAGCCGACTGTGAGTCATTACTTCATTAGATTGTTGTGGGAAAAAGGACTTTTACTGCGTCATTATACGCAAAATGTGGACACTTTGGAAAGGGTGGCGGGACTACCTCAAGACAAATTAGTCGAGGCTCATGGGACTTTCTACACTGGACGCTGCCTCGAATGCAGAGCACCCCATCAATTTCTCTGGATGAAAGGTATTTTTCTAATATTTCATATATTTAGTTGAAAATTCGTCTTTTTGGCAGAAAATCAATTTTTTCTTTAAATTCCAAGAAATTTTCTATCTTTAAAAAATTTCAAGGCTTTAAAGGATTTCAACATTTTTAAGGTATTTAAAAAAATTGAAAGAAATTTTCAAGAAGTTTTAAACCTTGAAGAGATTTCGAAGAATTCAATATATTTTATGGTGTTTATAAGTTTTCAATAATTTAAAGGGATTTCGAAGTATTTTCAAATTTTAGGTTTTTTTAAATTCCAAGGATTTTTGAAGAGCTTCAAAATTTTCAAAGAATTTGAAACATTTTCATATATTTTAAAAGATTCCAAGAAATTCTCTATTTTAACAATATGAAGGATTTGAAAAATTTCAGAGTATTTTTTAAACAATTCAACGGATTTTTTAGAATATTAAAAAGTATAAAAAGATTTAAAACGATTTGAAATATTTTATGGTATTTTAACAAATTCGAATAAATTTTCCAATAATTTGATTGGTTAGAAAAATTTTAGGGAATCTTTAAAAAATTTAACGAATTTTCAAAACTTTTAAAAAGTTTCAACTGTTTTTGGCTGTTTAAAATATTTGAAGGGATTTGAAAGAATTTCAATATTTTTTAGTATTTAAAAAAATGCCAAGGAATTTTTAAGAGCATCAAAAAGTTGCAACAGATTTCAAAGGATTAAAAAAATTTTATGGTATTTTAAAAAATTCAAATAAATTTTTTAATAATTTGAAGGTTTGAAGGTTTATAGTATTTTAAAAATTTCAAATACATTTTTCAATAATTTGAAGGTTTTAAAAAATTTTAGAGAATTTTTTTAATCAATTCAACGAATTTTCAAGAACTTTAAAAACTATAAAAAGATTTAATACGATGAAATATTTGAGGGGATTTAAAAGAATTTCAACATTTTTAGGGTATTTAAAAAAATGTAAAGAAATTTTTAAGAGCTTTTAAACCTTCAAGAGATTTTGAAGAATTCAATGTATTTTATGCTATTTTATAAGTTTCCAATAATTACTAGGGATTTTAAAGTATTTTCAAATTTTAGGTTTTTTCAAATTCCAAGGATTTTTGAAGAGCTTCAAAATATTCAAAGAATTTGAAACATTTTCGGATATTTTAAAAGATTCCAAGAAATTCTCTATTTTAACAATATGAAGGATTTGAAAAATTTTAGGGTATTTTTTTTAAATTTAACGAATTTTTAAAACTTTTAAAAAGTTTCAACTGTTTTTGGCTGTTTAAAATATTTGAAGGGATTTGAAAGAATTTCAATATTTTTTAGTATTTAAAAAAATGCCAAGGAATTTT
>JAAAKG020139177.1:0-12435 GCA_010014905.2 Druon quercuslanigerum
ATGTTGGTTAAAGCCGAAGGAGCTTTAACAAAAGAGCATTTACAATCACCAAATGACAGTTCTCGATGCTTTGACCTTTAATTTTAAACGCTTAAGTACACATTTGGGGTAAATAGAATGACCGAGCGCGTAGCGCGAAGTGAATGCATCATCGAGCGCGAAGCGCAAAGCGCGAGACAAATATATTATCGAACGCGCGGCTACGAGAATTTTTAAAAATTGCAATAGAAACATTTTATGGTGGTTTTCAAAATTTGGTCGTTGGACTGTTGTTTTTGTTTTCAGGAATTCTATACATCAACTTGATTATTGGATGATAAATAGGATTTTATATTTTAATCTAATTTTACTTTTTTAATTTTAGACCCTGTGTCGTTCTGTAGCGTTCGGTATTTTTAACTGTTCTAAAAAGTTCGATTCTTTGTCAACCAGACAACAAATGCATTTGTACTTTCAAATACACCAAACTCTCGCTTTCAGTCACCCCGTTCTCGACTTTCCTAGAACTGCTGGCTCCCGTAGTTTCTCAGGGAGAAAAAAATCTTGCACAAAAAAAAATTTGTTGACGAGCTTTGTGTTACGATCTGTGAAGAATAAGCGGAGGGTTAAAAAAAATTTTAAAATAGCGTGACGTAGTTTATAAACGATCCCTTATTCACCCCTCGATAATTTCAGAATACTTACAAATCCTCAATTGCTGAACTTCAAGAACTTATGACCAAAAATAAAAAATCATTGCCGACATATGATTGTATTCAGAATAAAATCATTGGAAATAATTTACACGAGTTTACGATAAAGGTCGCGTGTGATAATGCCACAGTTTGTGGGATTGGTTCTAACAAGAAAAAAGCCAAGGAAAATGCAGCAAAGGAAATGTTGCAACTTCTAAAAAAGCCACCTGGTTCCAAAGAATCAGAGAAAGAATCAGAAAAAGAATCAGAGAAAGAATCAGAGAAAGAATCAGAGGCAGAGAATATTGATCAGGATGCCGAATATATTATAGATATATTGAGTAAAAGATCTTTGGCGGATTTGGAAAGCACAATTATTTCTGAAAATTCTGAAGTATGTATGCCAAACTAAATTTTGATGTTGTTTTTTTTGTACTAGTGTCGTAAAATTGTTTTTTGTCGACGGAATAACGGTTTTGATTTACGAAGTCTAAGCCAGATTGATTTTAAATTTTAGCTGTAAAAAAATTCCTCTCTAAGTCCGCTGGGATACGAACCCAAGTCTCACCGATTGCCGGTCTAGTGCTATTGCCCACTAAGCTACGGCTATCAACTATTTCCTCCGTAGCTTAGTGGATTAGAGCACAAGACCGGGAATCTGTGAGATTTGAGCCCGTATCCTAGCGGAGCTAGAGAGGATTCTTTTTTCATAGCTAGAATTTTTTTTAATTTTATCGAATTTTGGAAGTCGCAATTTCCAAACAAGGAATTTTTTTTAAAAAAATGTATTCAGTAAAGAGAAACTTTATTTAGCCAATCAAAATTTTCAAAAAATTAATTGTAATTGATGATAAAAATATTTCTGAATGTTTCTAAACATTATTGATAAAAGATAAAATTTTAATTTTTTCAAATATAATTTGTAAACTTTTTTAAACATTAGAAGGGATAAGAAAAATAAAATTATTACCAAAATGATTGCCGGTACAGCAAAATTTTAAACCAAATTTAGATTTTTTTAAATTTTGAAATAAAATTTGGAAGCGTTTGGAGGATTTTAAAGGTTTCAAGATACTGCCTTTTTTTCTTAAGATTCCAAGGAAAATTTTAATTGTTTTATTTTAAATCTTAATTTACAGAAACTATTCAACGGGATTTAAAAATATTTTAAATGATTTCCTCAAATTTTAAAGAAATTTTTTTAATTTTGCAAGATTACAAAATTAAAAAAAAAATCGAATAAGTTTAAGAGATATTTAGAAGTTTTCAAACGATACAAAAATAAATTTATTTAAAACAAAATTTACATTCTTGAAGATTTTTTAAACAAAATTTAGAAACTTTTTAAAAATTTTGATAAGTTTCACGAGAATAAGAAAATTCTTTAAGAATTTCCGGAATATTTTAAAAGACTTTCAGAATTATCAAAAAAGAATTTGGATGATTTTTCTTCAATTTTGCAGAATTTTTGTACAATTTTTAATTATTTGAAAAGATATTTAGAAGTTTTAAAAAATTTTGAGAATAATAAAAAGAAATTTTTGAAAGTTAGAACAAAATGTAGATTATCTACGATATTTAAAGTGTTTATTTTTTTTTAAATTAATTTTAAGAGAATATTTAAAAATCTAAATACTTTTTCGACATACCTGAAATCTTCAAAAATCTTTTCGAATTTTCTCGAGAAACCAATGAAAATCATATTCTGGACTGAAACATCTTGTTTGGTTTGCAAAAACAACAATTTTTTTGAAAATTCATCTGTTTTAGTAGACATTTCATAATTTTTATGTAAAATTTTAAATTCGTTTTGTTTAATCATCAGCTATTTTATTTTTCATTGATAATTCATCTTTCTTGTTTAAAAATTTAATTACTTAGTTCAAAGTTTAAATAACTTTATTGAAAATGCATTGAGTTAGATGAAGGTTGAATGTCAAAGATTCATTATTCTAGTTTAAAATTCATCTTTTTGGTTTAAAATGTAAAAATTTTGTTTAAAACTTGTCTTTTTTGGCAGGAAATTAATCTTCTTGGTTGCAAATTTATCTTTTTGGTTGTGCATTCAACTATTATGTTCACTTTTTTCTATGAATTAAACTGTTTTCGACTGAAAATTACAATTAAAGGTCTTTATTATTAGAAAATTATTGTTCCTCGTAGAAAATTCATGCTTTTGGTTTAAATTTCATTTATTTAGCTAAAAATAAACTTTTTGTGGATAATTCTTATTTTTGGGTTAAAAAATTTTCTTTTTTCAGAAAATACTAGTAATAAATAAAATATTTTTTAGTTAAGGATTTAACTTTGTTCATTTTTTAAAAATCAACTATTATATATTTATTTCTATTTATTTTTTAAAAATTGAACTACATATTTGGTTGAGGATTAATTTTTTTGTTGAAACTTCGATTTGGCATCTGAGATTATCAAAAATTTTTATGATATTTCAAGTTTCTTATATTTGTATAACCTTTAAAACAAATAAACAAATGAACCTAAAAAGTGAATAGTTATTCAAATATTTTATTTTATATTGAAAATTATTTTGCCCCCTCAAACGGAGAAATTAGACGCCCTCATATTGCGTGATTAATGATGCTAGTTTAGACTATATAAATCAAAGCCCGTGATAAGATTGACAAAAAACTATGTATGACAAACATTCTACGACTTTTATTTTTTTTAAGTCATTATAATAAAAAATGAATCTCAAATAGAGAAAAATGTAGAAAATGAAAGGTCGCCTACTCTTGAAATATCTTCTGGTTCAAAAGAGAAAGATCCAGAATGTATTGACAGTAATGATGATGAAATTATGATAGAAAAAATGATTGTTATATCTTCAGCAGAGTGGGAAAGTATTACGAGTTTTGACGATTCTGAAGTATGTACATCTTTTTTTTTGTAGGAAGTGGATTAGAGCCATTGAGAAGTTAGCTGACGAACGCAGCTCGGCTCTCAGATGCGGAGAACCCCTGTTAGACCAGCGGTAAGCAACCGCCCCCACTACAAGTCATGCACGCATTGGCTGCGCGTCCCCTTTGCCGAGCCAATAGTTCTGCGCGTAGCAACGCGTGCTGGACGAGGGGAGGGGGGAACACTTGCCGCTGATTTAACCGGGGTTCTCCGCATCTGAGAACCAAGCTGCGTTCGTCAGCAAACTTCCCAATGGCTCTAATCCGTTCTCTGATGACTTGCATGTTTATTTTCGTTTAAATTCGAAGAATTTATGATAAAAAAATATTTTTTTCCCATCGTTTAACATTCTTTGTCGCTGCTTTCAGGAAGAGACTTCGTCGTCAATTTCTGTATCTGAAGAGTCTGTGATAATGAATGAAACATCACCAAATGTTAGTGATTGTACTGATGATGAAATTGTTGATTCTGAGCCATTTGTACAAGAAGAAAGTATTTATAATTGTGATCAGGGAACTACTGTAGGAGAATTATTTACTGGACTGGAAATTAAAACGCCTAATGATTCTAATGATTCTGGCGATTCTAGCGATTCGGAAGTATGTATGAGATTCTTTTTATCAATTATTTAATTAATTATGTCTATATATTGAATAATAGGTACATACAATAATTAAAAACCTATATCTGATTTTTTACAGTCTTCGCAGACCTCATAGTCTTTTCCATTTTCAAACGTTTCCTCTTTTCCCTCTTGTTTTCAAAAAAATTCCCCATTTTATCGTTTTTTTTTTTGCTTAAATGCAATCTGAATTAGTAGAAACAAATAAGAAAATCTGACTATTTTTGGTTGAAAGTTACTTCTTTTTTATTGAAAAATCTACTAATTATAGTTTTGTTTCAGAATTCATATCTTTTGTCTAAAAATGCAATTTTGTTAATTAATTTTCTGAACTGAAAATTTTTCTATTTCATTTTTGGTTAAAAGTGTAACTACTTGGTTGAAATTTGAACAGCTTGGTCAAAAATTGATTTCTTGGTAAAAGATTAAACTATTTAGTTGAAAGTTTGTTTTCTTTGGTTAAAAATTAATTGTCTGGAAATTTAGGTATTCGATTTTTGTTTAAAAATTGATCGTTTCTAAGTCGGCGTCAAAAGTACGCGACCCTCACGTTGAGCGCTCACCACTCGTTCAAAAAAAATCGTAGAAAATTCTAGCCTGGTAGACGTGAAAGGTTAAAGTCTCC
This sequence comes from Druon quercuslanigerum, assembly GCA_010014905.2. Lineage (NCBI taxonomy): Eukaryota > Metazoa > Arthropoda > Insecta > Hymenoptera > Cynipidae > Druon > Druon quercuslanigerum. The sequence continues at coordinate 4,841 of JAAAKG020139177.1, forward strand.
TGCGTTGAACGATATGTATATTGTTGTTTCACAAAATTTTCGACGCTAGCGCTGATGTAAAACTGGTCGAAAAACGAGGTTTTGGAGGCCCTTTTTTTAAGCCTCGACTTCCGAGACTTCCCAAAACGAGCTGGAAGTCTTAAAAAATTTAAAAAAATTCACAGGCGCTCCTTAAGGTCTCTAGAATGCAACGCAGTTTGTAAAATTTCGAAATGTCAAATTGTTTGCTGATTGCAGACCGTTTTCCGAAAAATCTTATCTTGGACAGAAATAATGATGAGGAGTTGGTTTATGGCTTAAAATGTGCAGTTGTGCAACTTGATTAAATTACACTTTGAAAAAATTAAATACCATCAATATTTCGCGAAATAATTCGAAAATGTGTTAGAAAGAAAGTATCCATTTCACAACAATAGGTACCTCAGGAGGAAGGCAATAACGACCTCCCTGCCTTTACCCCCTCCAACTATTGACTTGTGGGTGAGCTGTTATCCCCTCCCTCCTGAGGTACCTATTGTTGTGAAATGGATACTTTTTTTTCTAACACTGTTTCTTGATTGAGAATAAAGTTTAGTTGAAGATTCAACTGTTTTCTAAAAAATTCGTAGTATCGTCTTAAAAGTTTAACAATTTGGTAGAAAATTGAATTATAAAACCTTTTCTTTATTTTAACTATTTCATTGAAAATTTGTTTTCTTTGGTTGAAATATAATTTTTAAGCTGAAGATTTAACTATTTGATTTTTTGTTGAAAATTGATCTTTTTAGTTGAAAATTCAAACTAAAAATTTAAAGATTCCGTTTTTTGTTCAAAAATTCAAATTTTTCAGTTTAAAATTCAGCGTTTTTGTAGAAAATTCAACTATTGTGCTCAAAACTTATTTTTGGGTTGAAAATGCAACTGTTTTTTAGAACATTCTTATTTTGGGCTCAAAAATCAAACAATTTGGTTGACAGTGGTTCGCTTTTAGTTAAAAAGTCAACTATTTGGATGAAAATTAATTAATTCATTCATTCATTCATATTTTCTGCAGACTCAAAAGTGTAACAATTCAGTAAAAAGTTCAACTAATTGGTTGAAAGTTGAACTACTTGGTTATAAATTAATTTTTACATATAAATTAATTTTTTTGGTTAAAAATTGATCTATTTTGTTTTAAATTTTAAGTATTGAAAATAATATTCTTTTGGTAGAAAATTTAACTATTGTGCTCAAAACTTATTTTTGGGTTGAAAATTCAACTGTTTTTTAGAAAATTCTTATTTTGGGCTCAAAAATTAAACAATTTGGTTGACAACGGATCGCATTTAGTTAAAAAATCAACTATTTGGTTGAAAATTAGTTAATTCAATCATTAATTAATTCATATTTTCTGCTGACTCAAAAATTTAACAGTCAAGTAAAAAATTTAAATAATTGGTTGCAAGTTGAAGTACCTGGTTAAAAATTAATTTTATACATAAAAATTCATTTTTTCAGTTGAAAATTTATCTATTTTGTTTCAAATTCATTTTATTTGGTTGAAAATTATATTTTTTTACTGTATATTAAAGTATTTCATTTTTGGATGAAATCTGTTCATTTTCGGTTGAAAATTCAAACTGAACATTTAAGTATTCCATTTATGGTTCGAAAATTCAAAGTTTTCAGTTTAAAATTCAGCGTTTTTGTTGAAAATTAGGTTTTTGTTGAAAGTTTTTATTTTTTGTGCTGAAAATGCAACTTTAGTATACTAAATTTATTATTTAGACTTGAAATTCTATTTTTTTTAAGTATTCGTCCTTTGGACTGAAAATATTATTATTTTGGTAGAAAATTCAACTGTTTTTTTTAGAAAATTCTTATTTTGGGCTCAAAAGTTAAACAATTTAGTTGACAATAGATGGCATTTGTTAAAAAATCAACTATTTGGTTGAAAATTAATTAATTCAATCATTAATTAATTCAAATTTTCTGCTGACTCAAAAATTTAGCAATTAAGAAAAAATTCAACTAATTGGTTGCAAGTTGAAGTACCTGGTTAAAAATTAATTTTTTACATCAAAATTCATTTTTTTGGTTAAAAATTGATCTATTTTGTTTCAAATTCATTTTGTTTGGTTGAAAATTATATTTTTTTTACTGAAATTTAACTGTTTCATTTTTGGATGAATTAAAATCGTTTTTAGTTGAAAATTCAACTACTTGGTTGAAAGAATAACGTTTTCATTAAAACATTTCTTTTTTGTTGTTAAAAATTCATCTATTTGGTTAAAAATTTAAATACTTGGTTCAAAGATGAACTGCTTTGTTATAAATATATTTTTGGATGGAAGATTTATTTATTCTGTTGAAAATTCCTTTTTTTTGTTTGTTAAAAATTAATTTTTTGTACTGAAAAGTGAAGTATTCCATGTTTTGTTGAAAATTAATCGTTTTTATTTGAAAATTGAACTATTTATAGTCGGCGTCAAAATTACACGACCCTCACTTTTAACGCTCACCACTCGATCAAAAAAAAAAAATCGCACACTGAGTTGACGTGAGGGGAAGCCGAGTGGAGAGGGTAACTCGACCAGGTAGACGGCGATGAAATGGGCACTGCCCGAGCTGTTAGCCCTGTTTATAATAAAGTTGGAAGGGGATAAGGCAAGGAGGTCGTTATCCCCTTCCTCCTGAGGTACATATTGTTGTGAAATGGATTCTTTTTATCTAATACTTCTTCCTAACAATTTGGTAGAAAATTCAATTATAAAACTTTTTCGAATGATTTCGCGAAATATCGATAGTATTTCATTTTTTTAAAGTGTACTTTAATCAAGTTGCAAAACTGCACATTTTAAGCCATAAACAATTTCCCTATCATTATTTCTGTCCAAGACAAGATTTTGCGAAAAACGGTCTGTAATTGGCTAACTATTTGATATTTCGAAATTTGGAAAACTGCGTTGCATTCTTGACACCTTAACGGGGCAGTAGGATATTTAACGAAAAAAGTTTGGTTTTTTATTTCATAAAATTAGTGTAAAACTTCTTAAGAATTAAAGAGTTAATTAAAGCAAAATTGAGAAAGATGTGGTATTATTAGTGAGCGACGTTTCGACCGCTCCGACACGGCTGAGTGCTGGAGCGCGTACCTGCCGCTCACCTGAATAGTGGGATTAATTGGCAGTTGTCATAGGCAAGAGCAAGACGGCGTGGCGATTCCCGAATCGCCAAATGACCTGCTTAGGCTACCCCCACCATTGCATCCAGCGAGTTACCCCTCGCTTGCTTTTTCTCGCCTGGGATTATATTTTGGACAGCGATTCCCGGCTCGCCAAATGAACTGCTAAGGTTACTCCCACCATTGCATCCAGCGAGTTACCCCTCGCTTGCTTTTTCTCGCCTGGGATTATATTTTGGAAGGCTAGCGTACCTGACATACTTAAGCTGGTCATTGTGAACACAAATCGTAAATTTCATTTTCCGGATTCTCCACAATAAAATTAAGCTGTTGCCCCTTCTGGTTTCACTTCATAATTTACGCAAGGAGTTTATTACTGTAAAATTCAAAGATTACAAAAAATCTTTGATAAAAATGAAAAACGTTTAGCCTCTTCAAGTTGTCAATTCAAGTATATTTATAGATTTACTTCTTTTTTTAAACTTATACTTTGATGTTAAAAAGTCAAACTGCATTTTGTGGATAAAAATGTAGCTATTTCGCTTTTAATTTGTCTGCTTTTCGTTTCCTTTGGTAGAAAGTTCCTACTCAAATTGATTGTTGTGTTTTGGTTGAAAATTTAAATATTTTTAGTTGAAAAGTCCTTTTTTCAAAAAATGATTTATAAATTTAAAATTCAACTATTTTATTTATTTTTGCACCTTTTTTAAGTTGAGAATTCCGTTATTTGGTTAAAAATTCGTGTATTAAAAAGTCTTGTTTCTTGGTAGAAGATTATTCTTCTTGGTGGAAACTTCACATAAACAGTTATATTAAAGTAATTGTTTAAAAATTATTACTATAAGTATCATATGCATATAACTATTTTTTTGGATTAAAAATTTACATTTTTATTGAAAATTTATATTTCCGAGCAAAAAATTGGAATTTTTGGTATAAACATCGTCAATCTGGAAGATTTTCAAGCATTGTAAACAATGTGTAGGTTTTATTAAAAATATTAGGGAAAAGTCGAATAATTTTAAACGGTGTTTAAAAGTTTTGAAATGATTTCAAAAATAATTCAAAGTTGAAAAGATTCCAAATAATTAAAAGTAAAATTAAAGTAAAATTAATTTTAAGAGAATATTGAAGAAGGTTTCAAAAGATTTCAAAAATTTTAAACAAAAATTATAAACTTTTAAGTTCTTTTTTTTATTTTGCAGGATTGATTGAGAGTTTTATAAAAAAAATCAAATAAAATTAGGAGATATTTAGAAATTAAAAAAATCAAAAATAATTTAAAATTTGAAAAAATTCCAATCAAATTTGAACGAAAATGTATATTTTTCATTATTTTAAAACAAAATTTTGAAGCAATATAAGGATTTTTAAAGATTAAGAATAAGAAAAATTCTGAAGATTTCTGGAAAATTCTTTAATGATTTTTTTGTTTTAAAAATTATTTTTGACACAATTCCTAAAAAAAGTTTTAAACTCAAACAAATTTGGAAGAATATATGAAAATTGAACAATTATTACTTTAGAAAAAATTCCATTTGGTTCAAAGATTCAATACAATACAATGTATTTTAATAATTGTATCTGCAGAATTTATGATTTTATTTAATTAACTTTTTTTTATCTTGAAGTTTACCGACATTTATTTTAAAATTGGAAAATTAATAATGATTCTTCACTTTTTTTAATTAATGTTAATAGTATATTTAAAATGACTTAAAAAGATTTCTAAAATATTCAAAAAATAATCTGAAAGATTTTGACGCATTATTTTAATTTTGCAGGATTTATTAAAAGATTAGAAGGAAAACTCGAATGATGTAAAAAGTTGTTTACAAGTTTCAACACAATTTTAAAAATAATAAAAATTTTAAAAATATTCCACAGAATTTTAAACAAAATTTAGGTTCTTGAAGATTTTGATTAAAATTTAAAAAAATTGTTTAATATTAATAAAAAAATTTAATTCCCAATTGGAAATAAAAAATTCAATCAAGAGTAATTTTTCCCGAAAAAATGAATTTTTAACCAAATTAATTTTTAATAAAAAGTCAAATTTTTAAGAAAATACATAAATTACTGCAAATATTTCTAAAAATAATATCTATTTGATAATATTTGGTGAAATATAAAAATTAATATTTTTATAAACAAATTAGATGACTAAATTGAAAGTTTTGGAAAATCAAGTACAACAAATCCGTTCCTTTCATACAAACAACTTGAGATTAAGTTGAATGTCTCAGTTAGTCACAAATCGTAATAAAAATGCATTAATAAATATTTTTATGAACAATTTATAATAGTTGAATATTAATTATAAAATATTTCATGAATTTTTACTGAGTTAATCTTAGCACGCAGTGCTATTATTCATTCTCATTTTAATTTATGAGCCGAATTTTTGGTACGTGTAACTACTAAAAATTTGTGTTTGTTTATCTAAACTGTTCAGACACATTTAAATCGTTATAATTCGCAAATTATTATTGAATATATATATTATTTTTAGAAAGATTTGCAATAATTGAAAAAATGAAGGAAAATGCAACCTTGAAAATACTTAAAATTAAAATATTTGGTTACAAACACTATTTACAATAATGGTTATTCTTAACTTTTTAATTATTTTTTTTTATTAAACGTAACTCTCATATTAATATTATATTGAATACGCCTAATTATACAATATTTGGAAATTCAAAATCATATGGTTAATGAATTGTAAACTGAAAACATTAAAAAAGTGAATAATATGCAAGATAGTAACAATAATTAATTTTTCAATTAGTATCGTGTAAATTTTATAAATGTTCCCAGTCAAATTATTGCAGATTGATAGATCAAAAATTGCAGTCAAATCTCACTTTGAAAACGTTAAAAATGGTTAACTTTGTGAAGTTTTCAATTTCGAGTTTAAAGGTCTTCAAAACGGACAGTGCCCATTTCATCGCCGTCTACCTGTTCGAGTTACCCTCTCCACTCGGCTTACCCTCACGTCGCTCAGTGAGTCAGAGCGCTATGCCAAGCCTTGCCAGCGGGGGCGGGGGGTCTTTTTTCGTAATGAGGAATAAAATACCAAACTTAAAATTTTTTAAATTTTGAACTCAGCAAATTAAAAATATTATATTTGGAATCTACGCCCTTCAGCGTTTCTAACGATATGTTGCTTGCAATCAAAAGATGAAAATTAGAATAAATTGACGCTGATTTTAGTTTATGTTTTGACACTGGCTAGCTCCCTGGAATTTTCGGTAGTACAGTTGAAAATGCAAAAGTTGATTTGTAGAAAAATCGTTTGTTCACAATTTAACAGTTGAATTAATATATATATTTATATTCATGTGAATCGGTTAATTCGGTATCCTCATATTAGCGCTTGCAGTAGACTTCGCATGCATCCAAAGTAGAAAATGAATTTGCCATTATTTACAATTAATTATTGACTTATTCTAATTTTCATCTTTAGATTGCAAGCGACATATCGTTGGAGTCGCTGAAGGACGTAGATTCTAAATATAATATTTTTAATTTGCTGAGTTCAAAATTTAAAAAAATTTTAGGTTTGGTATTTTATTCCTCATTCGAACAAAAGACCCCCCGCTGGCAAGGCTTGACAGAGCGCTCTGGCTCACTGAGTGACGTAAGGGGAAGCCGAGTAGAGAGGGTAACTCGACCAGGTAGACGGCGATGAAATGGGAATCTCCCACTCGAGATATACTGGGTGAAGGCAAGTGAGGGCTAGCAATAGTGGGAGTATACGTAGCCAGGTATCTTGGCGAGTCGCACAGTGGGAGGAAATGCACTTTTTTCGATCAAAAATGTCCAGAGCCTTCAATTTTGGTCCGATTTTGAATTTTGAATTTTTAAATTGAAGTTTATTAAATTCTGATGAGATTTACGCTCTAAGCTTTTGTCTCTTCTACTTGTTTATTAATAATTTTTTTCCTCAAAATATGGAAAAACTGAAATTTTGTACATAACAATTTTTTACGCTATAATAACTGATTAGGTAAAGTTTATATTATCTTAAATGAATGTTTAGGGACTCATAGAATACAGATAATTTGCTCATCAGTCCATTTATTGGTTATAAACAAATTTTATAAACAAATTAGCAAATAGTCTTATTATCGGTAAAAAATGTCTGTTTACTAAAAGTGCTTTATATGAACCAAGGAATGATATATAGAATTACAAAAATAATTTAAAAGTTTATAATAACTATTGTTATAAACAATTCTTATGGTAAGATATTAAAATTTCGGATTTTTTCAAATTATAATTTCCTTCAATGGCCAGAACGACTTCAGGTATTTCTTAAAATAATAAATGTTTAATAATATTTGATAAAATATAACAATTAAAATTTCTATAAACAAATTAGATAAACAAATTCAAAATTTTGGCCCTTTCGAATAGAATTTTTTTTGTTTTTGCACTGGAAATG
>JAAAKG020139178.1:0-12434 GCA_010014905.2 Druon quercuslanigerum
ATGATTTATTTTAGCCACTAGGGCCGAGAAATACAGACAAGTCTGCTGCATCTTCGTTGCATATGTACAATATTTAGAAACTTAACTTAACTTATAATTTAATCGCTCCGCCTTACACTATAGTAAAATTTGCCTTATCTATCTTATTGTAACTACGCCATATTCCGTTTCAACGATTCTTTATTTTATCGCAAAATAGCCTTTTTCTGTCGAAATGTAAATTTAATTTAATTGCCTCTTGTCCTTTTTATCTTTACGCTTGCTAACTCTTCTCTTATTCTCATTTAACAAATTTGACATTTTCTTATCTTCTAAAGATAATTATTCTAAACCTTTTCCCAATATTTCTTCTCTCTTCTTTCCTTTTTCTTTCTTTATAACTCCCTCAACTATTCCACCACCTCGACTGTTCCCTTCTCATGCAGAATATTTCCTATTGCCACGCTTTCTTTTTCTATTTTATCACAATCTTCTAGCCAATGTTTTAAAGTCCCTCTACCTCTCTCACATAGCATGCATTTTCTTTCCTCATCTGTACAACAGTATTTGTTACACTCTTCCGTATTTCCCCTTCTTCTCATTATATTTAGTGTCTCTAATTTTATTTTCTATTTCTTGCTTAAAAACTTCTTTATCTCTTTGTATCAACTCTTATTGTATTTCCATTCCCTTCCATGCATTTCTTTGACCCACATCTTTGATGAACCACACCTATTCAAGTATCTTTCTCTTTCTTTCAGTTTATAATTATCCCCTCTTTCATTTTTTCTTTCCTACAAGGATACTGTAACTGCACTCCTTCCCTTCCCCTCTAACAGTCTTTCTTCGCATTTTCAAGCTCTGTTACCTGTTCTTACTTTTCTTTCTCCCTATCCACCTCCTTTAGAACTATATACCGTGGCGTTCATCTAATGTATTTTTCATGCAATATTTCCACCTCCTCATATTCTTTCCATCCCCATATTTCTACTCCATACATTAGAACACGCAGTACAAGCGCCTCAAACATTCTCATTCTTCTCTTTTAGTATTCTTTAAATAAGTTTTCCTCTATGCCTCATGCTTTCTTCATTACTATATCTAACTCTTTCCTTGACGTGTTTTTTTACATTCCCATTTTAGTTAAATAGGAATTCCAGATATGTAAACTCCTTGACTTCCTCGATACCTTCTCCATCCCACTTCCAAACCATTCTTCCCTTCTTCCTACCAGTTTTTCTTCCAAAAACCAAAACCTTACACTCTGCCATATTTAAAACCAGTTTCTTTGCTTCTAACTACTTCTCTAGTCTTTTCATCATATTTGCCAAAACCTCTTCTTCTTTAGCTACTATTACCACATCATCCGCGTATGCTAAAGTTCAAAATCGGTCCCCTCCGTCCACTAAACCTACCTCTAACTCTTTTTTAAAATCTCCCTCCATGTCCGCTATTAATACCACAAAAAGAAGCGGGCTCAGTGGACATCCGTGTCTAAATCATCATTTTAGAAAATTTCTGTTTCTGTATTTCTTTATAGTACTTTAAAAATTCAACAGTCTTATAAGATTCCTTCAAATTTGATAATTAACAAAAGGGTGAATGTTTCTTCAAAAAGAATTTTTTTACACAATTCGCAAGATAAGTAAAAAAATAAAAAAAATGAATTCCTTTTAAATGTTTTGCAAAAAGTTTTTTTTCCACTTCAAAATAGTTTGAACCATTTCGAGAGCAGTTTAAAAATGAATTGTAGAATTGTTTGGTTGCTAATAAATTATTTTCATAATTATTATTGTATGACGGAAATGGAAAAGACGCGTAGGTTGACACACAAGCGTAGGTTGATAAAAGCAGACCACACGACTTGCATAATTTAACTCTCACTCTTATTATTTCATATAAAATTATTTTTGTAGGAAATTAAGTACCAGGCGTAAATATAATAAAAAATAATTTACTTGACAGAAAAGTTTCAGATTTTAATCTTATTTCCTGTTTTGCTCAATTAAGCATTAAAAATTAAAAATTTCCAAACCTCTCTTAGTCTCATAGAAGCATAATTATTTTAGATGCATTTTTATAGGAATCAGTACCAGATTCTTAAATTGCATTCTGATTTGCTCACATGCTGAATATCATATGTTGCATTTCATGCTCCGCCTATAACTCGAAACTATCAGAGCGTGTAAAAAACCCAACTTCGTGTTACACAAACTCACGACTTACACACAGATCAAATTAATTTGGCATGAATCAAAGTTTAATTTTCATTAATAAACTAATGCCCATTGTCACCTTAATTTATTAGATTTTAATAGCTTCAATAAAGCATACTTCTTATGAGGAATATAAAATTAGTGTTCACAAAAATTATAAAATTTTATTATTGCTGAGCGGAGTTGACAAGTTGTACCAGTTACGACTAATAGTGATTGACCAATTCCAGCTCACCTCCATATGCAAAGAAAAATTGCAGTAACTAGATTAACGCCGAAGTGAATGTCTATACATAAATTCATTAAAGCATTAGAATAATTTTTATAACACATTATCAACTAGGACTCCTTTCATTGCACAAGGTTCGACATTAGAACTGTCGCAATGTATTTTCTCGATTTAGTAACACTTAATGTCAAGTTTAGAATATGGGTTGGTATATTCGATTCGACTTTTCATAAATGAAGTTAAGCAATGTGATAATATTTGGCGTGTCTGAAACTTGTTTGATAGAACTTGTTATTAGCTTTATGAAATAACGTTAAATTGAGACGAAGGAAATCTTGATTCTACGGAAAATAATGGATTTGTTCTTTCATTTTTCGATTTAAAGTATAGACGACAATTTCATTAGTTTTTTTCTACCTAGTTTATGCCCCACGCGCGATATTATGGTTGACATAATTGGAAAGGTTTGTGAACAATGGAAATATGCTGTAACGGTTCGTGATCTTTCCATGGATAAACAAGCAAATCGACATATGAACGTGACGGTCCGTGTAAAACGCAGGATCTGTTTGAATCGCTGAATTCAGTTCCAGTGCGTAGTTCGTTCGTGCGTTCATATGAAAATACGTGGATTTTGAATTGCGGTTGGAAAAACAAGCTTTTTAGCTTACACAAAAACACACCAAAAAGTTAGTTTATTGTTGTTTTAAAACCAGAGATTTTTACAATTTGCGCCATTTGTACTAAAATACATTTAACAATTTTGAGTACAATATAACTTATCTAAAAGTTCAGCAGGAAGACTCTTTTTCAAGTCCAAAGTTTCTTCATATGAGATAACTTCCAAGAAACACAAGTGTGAGACATTTAAGGAAACTTCTGAGGAAATCTAGCAAATGTTGATCATAAAGTTTAGGAAGTTTGTTTAGTTCTAGAACACTGAATCGATTTTCACAAGTCTGCTGTTCCAACAATGAGCAGACATGGTGTGTCAATATCGTGCTATTTCGATAACTAATAAAACTTCAAATTAATAACTTGTCGAAAGAAGGATGATTTTTTCTTCTAAAGTTCTATTATAATTTTTCTAATAGGTAGGCTTTTAGAATGATTGAATAGTGGATAATTAATTAATACTTCAAAATCTTTGCTGGCAAGCGTATAAAAAAGTGTGTGAAAACTTTACACAAGTCATTACTTTGCAGTTGAGTTTGAAAGGCTGATCTTAATCGTGCCTCGCTTTCAGCGAACCGCCTTTTCAAGAATCTCTCTTGTCGCAATGACTGATATTAATCATGCTCGAAAGACTGGTAAGGACTAGGAACTCGGAAGGATCGAATCCTTAAAGCCTTTCACGTTCCTGTTTCGCTCCTGATACGAAGTTACGTCAAGTACCTGTATGCGTAAATCGAAGTACAATATTACGACATAACAAACGTGGAATTATGATTTCCGCCATGCCGCTGGGAACACGAGGGTGATTGTTCATGTCTGTGTACACGAGTGGAGCGAATTTCTCCTCGTTACTCCCAACGACACACTCCTAAGTCTCGATACCACGAATGCCGAAGCGATATAAATCTGTGGGTGATAATAGACTAATCGACTCGTTGCGCAGCTAATTTTAACACTAGCCTATCTAGAGAGAAAGCAAAACAACTGGTCAGCTGTAGATGGCCAAATATAGAAGGTGAACTATTGATAGTTGAGATAATCTATGCAAGTTGAAAAATTGAAGATGCTAACCTATTATATTGTAGATGGTCAATTATAGAGATTCAAATAGTGATGGACAACTATAGATGGTCAATTATAGATGTTCAACTATGGAAATTCCCCTCTAGATGGTCACCGTTAAATTAATTGTTACGTGTGGTAATTTACAGATGATCTGTTACATATAGTTAACTATAGAATCTTAAATTATAATCCATCTTTAAAAGTCGTGTAAATTCAAAATATTATTAAAAATATTAAACGGAAAAGTTGCTTATCATTGTGTAATGATAATGAGCCAACCTACCATTCAGATTTTTTAATAAAGTAAAGTAAGGTATTTTAATAATGAGTATATTCTTTCAATTTCAATTTCTTGGAATATTCTAAGAAGATATTTATATTAAGATATCATTAATGGATTGAATTGGAATAAACAAATACTTTAATTAAAATACAATAGGGCGGGTCTCGATATGAATAAATTAGGGAAGTCAGGTTTACAAATGAAAATTTGGAAACCCGGCGGCATACAACCGATTTGAAAAAACCTTTTTCATTGAGTTGCTGAAGATGCATAATGAAAAGTAAAAAAATCTCTTCGCTGAATGATATTTATTTGTTTAAACAAAGAATTCCGGAAAATCGATTTTAAACTTGAATAACTTGAACAAATGAAATCCTAAAACCATGAAAATAATATGTAAATGTATATTGGGGCTGCTGATTATAAATTTGAGGATAAACAAATTTAAAATGGCGGCCAAACTTTTTTTATCATTTATTACAAAAAAAGTAGAAATGTTTAATATTTCCCATATATATTCTTTAAGGCATTTTTAGGTAACATCAAATAAGTTGAACTCGAAAAAAAGGGTAGAAATATCCTTCAATCGAGAAAAACACCCCCAAAAATTATTTTTGGCGTTCATTTTGTAAAGGGTGCATCGGACAAAAAGTATTTTTTACAGACAAATATTTCTTACAATTTACAATAATAATAGCGGTATGAATTTTTTCTTTGTGCATCATACTTACTGAGTAATCAACCCTTAGTTTGAAGGGTGAATTGCATTGCGTGGGTGGCCCGCTGCTTCAGTAGCTCAGATATCGAAATGGGGTTGTTTCTGGATAAAAGTGTATACAACTAAAAATTTACGGAATTTTCTGTTCTACAATTTATGTCTTATACATTTTCCTCAAAAAACCATCTTTTTCAGTTATTCAACTTTAAAATTCAATTTTCTGAATTCCTTGTATAACCAAATAAATAAAAATTAGCGGACAATATTTTTTGAACTTTTTATTAAACATATTCAGGAATACAATGCAATCAGTTTTATTCAAATCGATCGGAAGCCGCCAGGTGTCTATGTTTAAACCTTAGATGATTACTCAAAACAGAAGCGCGATAAGTGGAAAGGGATTGATCGTGGGAGACTCTCGAAGTCCTTGTGGGAGGTTTCGAGGCCCTCATAGGAGGCCTCCTTTGGAGAGGTGCATGAATATCCTCTAAATACTATTTTCCCCAAAATGTTTAGTTTATCTAAATTATTTGACCGAACTGCAATTTGCTATATTTGCTAATTATCTTAATTTCCAATTTACATCATTTTTACATTTCTGAATTGAAATTAAGCATACATTTTATTTTTCCGACTCACTATTAAACATAATTTGGAAATTGTGACAATTAGGCATTTGTAAAAATAGAAATTAAGTCAATTTGCTGTTAGGATCAGTAAAGATTATGGAAAATATCTATTTTGTCAAATGATTTAATGTAAGTTAAATATCAGGGAAAAATTAATTTGGAGAACATTTATGCCCCTAGCTCTGGAGGCCTTCATGAAAAGTACGAAAAGGCCTTCGTGCGAGTCTCTGAAGTCCCTAGTGGGAGGCTCTAAAAGCTCTCGTAGGAACCTCTGAATGTCCTTAAAAGAGGCTGTGATGGCCCTCATGGGCGGATCTGGAGGCATTCATTGGAGGCTCAGAAGGTCTACGTCGGAGGTCCTCCTTGAATAAATATTAGGGAAAACATAATGTAGAGAACATTTATGGGCGTAGCTCTGGCGGCCCTCGTAAGAGTGCTCTGGATACACTGGTGGGAGGCTCTGAAGCCCTCATGGGAGGATCTGCAGGCCTTCGCAGGAAGTTTTTAGAAATCTTAGGGGAGGCTCAATAGAACCTCATAGGAGCCTCTGAAAGTCCTCGTGATAGGCTCTGAAGGTCCCCGTTGGAGGTTCTGGAAGCTCTCGAGGGAGGCTCTGAAAGCCCTTGTCCGAATCTCTAAAAGCCTGCTTGAGCCGTTCTGAAGGCTCCGGTCGGAGAAGTTAGAGGCTCACGTAAGAGGTAGATTCTGGTAACTCTTGTCAGGGCTCTAAAGGCCCAGGTGTCAGGCTTTGATGGCCCTGGTGGGAGGATTTAAAGGCCCAACATGCTCTCGAGTCTGTCGCGGAAAAATTATAAGGCCGTGAGCACAGTCTCGAATATTCCTAATGAAAGGCTGCAAAATGACTCTTAGGAGGTTTTGATGACACTCGTAGGACTTTTTTGAATACTTCTTAAACAAGCTCTAAAGGTCCTCACGAGAGGCTTTTAAGGTCCTCGTAAGAGGCCCTGGAAGTCCTCGTGTTTGGGTCTAGAGCCCTTGGTAACAGGCTCTTAAAGCTCTCATCAGAACTTCTGGATTTCTCGCCGGAGGCTCTAGAGGACCCTTATGGGAGAAACTTGAGGTGGGTCTTTTGTGAAAGGCTATACAAGATCTCGTAAAAGCCTCCAGAAGTCCTGATGTAGGCTCTTACGGGAAAGCTCTCATTGGAGACTCTAGAAGTCTTGTGGTGTCTGAAGGCCATAACGGGCTATAAAGGGCCTGAATGGAGACCTTTAGAGTATGGGATAGCACTTTCGGGATACTCTGGATGCCTTCGTTGAAGGCTCTGAAGCGCCCTCGTAAGAGCTTAGGGATACCCTTGGTAGTAGCCTCTGGATGCTCTCGTGAAAGTTTTTTGATGCCATCTTGGAAGGCTCTCAAGACATACTGTCGAGGACCTCGTCAGAGCTCTGCAAGTCCTTGTGGAAGGGTCTGGATTCACTAGCCGGAGGCTCTGAAGGCCCTCCCGGAAAGCTCTCACAACCCTCGTGAAAGGCTCCGGTTGACCTCGTGGATGGCTCTTTAGTATCTCGTTAAAGACTTTTAAGGCCTGCTTAATGGATCATTCCTAAAACAGCAGCGGCGGAGAGATTTATTTATAATATTGAGAGATTAAATGTTGCAATCATGCAAAAAGCCTGAGTGCTCACAGCGTTCAAGTAAATGTTATAAATCGATATATGTATAAACTAATAAATTAAAAATGTAATATAAAAACTGATTGACGTCACTAAATGGCTCTGAAGTTCCGTTGCATTGAATAAATTGAATGGCTTCAGTGGGTCATTTTCTTGAGAATGTTGAATGGAAAAACATTTAGATCAAAGATAGTGAAAAAAATTCCTTTTGCAATATTACGTTCCCTATATCTGAATACGTTGATTTGCATGATACGCACGCACACAGTTGAAGACCGAAGAATTTCCGTCGTAATCGAATGAAAGGGGACATGCTGTGCAATCCACGTATATCGTATAACGTACATTGCATTTGAAAAAGTATATAAATACAGGATTTGTGTCCTGCTTTTAGCATCGAGTATCGTGCACCTGTAGTCCGATACTAATCGCGAAAATTACCTCTCTTTCTCCCTTAACTCCCTCTCGCTCTTCCCCCTCCTCAACCGGAACTCTCTACTTCATTAAATATGATTACTTACCTCAGAGTATGGATTAAATATCATGATCTCATGTTACATGTTTTCTTCAGATTACAGAAAAAATTTACTCCAGATTCTTATGCGCAAGTTTAAAATAACACTTTGGCGTAACTTGATACCAGTTGTTAAAGATTTATCTAGAGCGGAAATGTAGGTTTGTTGTGTCATCTTACGGACTTGCTTTTATAAAATGTTTATGTTTTTATGTTTATGTTTATGTTTGTATGTTGTTTATGTTGTTTGTTTATGTTGTTTATGTATGTTTGTTTATGTTTTAATGTTTATGTTTATAAAATGTTTATATACCCAAGGCTGGAAATTTTATTTTGAAAAATTTTCGTTTTTCGTAAAAACTTTTTCTGTTTCTAGAAATTTATTTTACACAGCAAAATTTATTAGATAGAGGAACTAATTTTCTTGAGAAAAGAGATTCTTAACAGTGGCGAAGAATGCATGGAAAATGGGACGCATTATGTATCCTTTATGATGCAGTTGAATGGTGCACGTAACTCTTACGTCTTGCGCCCCGCCCTAACGTTCACTTTTCAAGACGCTAGATCATTAACGCCAGCAGAGACTTTCAGTTTCTGCAACACTAAAAGCATCCCGAGGAAGAAATTAGGATTAGTAATATGGTTGGAAATATTTTTTTTTAAATTCAAATATATTCTTTTCATTTTGTTATATCAATCCAGAATTTAATTAATTTGAAAGTTCCTTTTGTCAACAAAGAGAATATGTATCACCATAACTCTGTATTACTAAGAGTCTCCATTCAGAATTTACGACCAAGTTAATGAGGAGTCTCAGGCGAAACGAACCTCTCTCGAAATTGTTCCTCGTTTGCAGAGAAACACGACTCAATCGAAGGAAATGTCGAAACAGTTAACGAGCGAAGCATCCGGATAGAAAATGACACTTTAGTGTGGTTCCAAATAGGTCCGCAATGTTAAAATCTCTTATTTCGCGATCGTTCTAGAATCTTTTGCTGCAATTGCACAAAAGCATTTCCTTCAATTTCGATATAACATTTACTATCTCAAATTGATAACTGAATAATAAACAACAGAATCATATTCATAAATAAAAAGCTCTCTTCTCTTTATTTGCGTAAAAAAATACAAATACGTTACATCCGAATAAAATCACAATGAATACATTATTGGTGCTTTCTCTGCCAGCGCGCACGAGTCCTAGTAGTACACTTTCTTTTATTTTCGGGTGCGAACCAGCAACTTATCATTCGTGGACTGCGAATTTACTAGCTAAGGGTGTACACTCGGAAGAGTAAATGAGTCTTTGATTTAAAGCAATTTTACAAATTTATATGAAATTGAAACCTGGAGAGTGGTTTGTAGAAATTTGTCTCAAAAAATACATTTGTCTCAGATATACTAAGAAAGTTTATATTACAAAAAATTGACATATCGTCGAGATATCCATAGGATATATTACATGAGAGAAAACAGAAAGGCGCTCAACTCTCCACTATTCTTTTTTACATGACTCATCCTACCTCCAGGTTTCAGACACTAATTTAACTAATTTTCACAAATAATATCTATCCGAGATTTCTTTTCTTAAAAGTTTAATGTCCCCAGCTCAATCCAGAAAGTCCTTCCAATCCTCCGTGTCCGTGATGAGAGTGTTCATACACTGGATAGGGGACGTGTTTGTCGATGTGGACTGGGACCTTGACGGGGACCTTGACCTCATAAGGGACAGGGTATGGAACATGTTTCTCAACGGTGTAGGGAATGTGTTTTTCAACCGTAACTGGATAGGGTTGAGGGACATGGACTGGGTAGGGTCTGTCAACTTTGACTGGAACTTTAACTTTGACTTCGTAGGGCACGTGAACGTCCTTGTGGACAGGGTACGGCTTCAGAACTGGTACATGTTTAGTGATGGTTGTCGCTTTGATGTGCTCTGTCTCGATATGTTCTCCATGGCCCAAAGAACCTCCAAAACTCAGACCACCAAGTTCACTAAGTTCACCATAACCTCCATGATCACCCAGACTGAAGTCCAAACCTCTTTTGGGCTTGTCCTCTTTTTTGCCCTCAAGTTTCGTATCCTTCTTCACCTTCTCCTCGGCCAAGGCCAAGGCCAGAAGGCCGCAAAGGATGATCACCTGGAATAAAAATGTTCATGTTTAGTAAAGAGAATTATCGGTTGATAATACAAGGAATTTATATTTAGAGTTAAATATCCGTCTTTTGAGATTTAGTTGAATTATTAAAGTCAAACAAGTTACAGCATAAAGAAGTTTAGTGGTAGCAGTGCTTTTTAGGAGATGATAAAATATGCAAATTTAAAATTTAAGATACCACTTATGACACTCATTTTTTTGGTACATGTAATAAATCGCGAATTCTTAAACTTTTGGAAAAATTAGAAATATTTTTCACTATTTGCAAAGAGGGAAACGGGTAGTCCATAGTATACTAGGTATGACGTCATTGGTAGTAGGTCTACTCACTTTCAGTTTGGTTGTGCTGTGCATGATAGTAGTCAGTGAGCACACTGAATCTCCGCGGGCTACCCTCGCTTTTATAAGGACGCCTCGTTCACTGGACAAGTCGACCGTGCGGCAGAAATCGTTGCCGGGTAGGAAGAAATAGGACTCAGGCGCGCTGGAGAACCGCGATACTTTTATCCTATCCTAGTCTATCTAGCTCTGCCTATTTCTTGGATCTATTATTTTACAGTCATCATCCCTTGCTCCGCAAAAGTAACAGATATAGATATAGAGGTCGCTACGAGAAAGAGAAAATATGAGTACAAAGCTTTCAAAATTGCAAAGAAATATAAAGAAACTTTAATATATGCGCAAAATTGTATTCTGACTTGTATTGCTTTCTAAAGGAGGAAAATTTGTAGTCTTAAGAATTTCAAATATTTTCTTTATAATTGAATTTGCTTTTCATTTTAATACAACGTTTTTAGCCATTTTTTGGATGTTTGTGTGTGTGTGTGTTTATGTGTATAGCAATAACATTATTGAAAGTGTGCGTAAAAATATAGATGATTTGTTGGCTCACCACACGTCGATTGACCTATATTAATACATTTTTTAGAAATCAAAAATAATTTTGCTATTTAGTCATCATAAGGAAGCAGCATGTTCATAAAATAAACAACGAAAAATTATAAACAAAATAAAATTTTAACACTCGAGATCGAATTCGCACCTATTTTCTCGTTAGTTTATCACAATTTCAATATCTTGTAAAGAGTGGCATCAGTCATTTCCATAAAACGACATTCTGGAACAATATATCAAGACACACAAATTTTGTTTAAACTTTGACAAATGTTTATCGCTTGACTAACGCACTTATCGTTTAAATAAAATATCAATAAATTCCAATGATTAATAGGGTGGTACAAGAAAAATCGTTTAATTTCAGAAATTCACTGATCCTAAAAATGTGTGTGCTAAAAGTAGATTCTGCTACAAAATTTGTTTTTGATAAAAAATAATGAATAAATATAAATATTTGTATACCTTGTCTTCTATAATTTGTAGTTTATATTATTAAAAGCATATGATAAAAGATAAAAATGAAGAATTGAATTAAAAAAAAATACGTTATTCTACTCACTTTTCCAAAAAAATTCAATTTACAATTTTGTTGGTTTTAAGCACTCGTTAAATCCATGAGATCAGTAAATCAGATAAAATTACACCTTGAAAAAAGATAAACTCTAATGAAACTAAAAGACTAAAAAAATCTTTATTTTTTACCTAATAATTCCAGAAAAGTTGTACAAAATTTTATCAAGATAATTAAAAATGAAAGACCGAATCAATTTTTTAGTTACTTGTCTAAAAACTTTCTACTAACTGAGATTAACAGAATGTCATCATTTGTAACTAATTTCACTATTTTAATTAATTACATATCTTAATATATAGTATCATTTTTATATAGATTACACGATTATAACAGAGAGTTGACAAAATGAGTAAAAAAAGAGAAAAAACTTTCAATTTTTAATTTGTCTTAAAAACATGCGAAAAATCGTCGTAACCGTCGTAACTCAGTGAAAAATGAAGATTTCTGATTTTGTTGGTCAAAAAATGTGTAATTTTATTAAATTTTTAACATCAACAGGCATAGATTTTCAGGGTATTTAAAATACAGAAAATCGTGGATTTTACACGTTTTTATAATTATATTTTTCACTTTTATCATTCAGGATTAATTTGACTGATTAATGATTCCACTAGTAAGTTGAATAACAGAAGATCAAGTAATTTCAAATTAATTGAAAGTGAAGACTACTCAATTAAACTAAGATGCGCAAGAATACAATAAAATTAAAAATTAATTTAGTAAAGTAAAATAAATACAACTAAATTTTAAATATTTTAATTGTTGATCTTAGGTTTATTGAGCAGGGAATATTTAATATTAATTTTAGATGTTAATTTTGTTTGTCTACTGGTCTATATCAATATTATTAAAATATTGA
>JAAAKG020139179.1:0-12434 GCA_010014905.2 Druon quercuslanigerum
GTTAGTCGTTCATCCTTCATTCTCTCAACATGCCCGAACCATCTTAACCGATTTCTTTCCCATGTATCAACTAGCGTATCTTTCGCACCACATTCCTTAAGGATAACCGGATAGTTAAGAATTGAATAGGTTTACATTTTTTGGCGGCTATTACACTGAAAAATGGTTAGTTGCGCAAAGTAGGTAGTCAGATATGGTACTGATATTTTTTTAGTCGATGCTAGTATTTTAGTAGTTGGCACAACAATTCCCTTTGTTGCAGTGCGTATTCAATTAGTACCAGTAACTAAGAAAATGGTTGTCCCAACCAATAAAATAGCAATACCATATCTTATAAATTAAATAGTTGACCGAACTAACTAAACTAAACCATTCAGAAAGTGGCGACTCACAGAGGTTCAGAATTGGATTTTTTTGGTCAAATCAGTCCACAGGCCACAACTTTTATCTGATGCAGTCGTTTTTTTTTTTAAATTAAATAGGGGATCGGGAAACTGGGAAAAGACCGAGAATTTTATCAGACCAGGAAAAGCCAGGGAAAGACAGTAAGTTTATTTGTTGACTGGAAATTTACAAGTTTGCAGAAAAAAATCTGGCCAACTTTGATTTCAACTGTTTTTAAATTTTTTAGCGAAGTTGTTACCTTTTTAGTTATGATACTCAGTTAAGAATGCGTAATTCGAAAATCTTTCAGTTTAAAAATTTTCCATTTTAGATTTTTAATTTTAAAGCCTTCATTTTAATTTATAGAATTTTAAAATGCAGTTTTGAAGACATCAACAATTAAAAATTAGAAGCTATTGAAGTCGAAGACCTTGGACAAAAAACATTTCTATAGTTGATCAACTAAGATAATGAATTAATTAATAATTTTTAAAATGTACATGTACTTTCAGATTTAAAATGTGAATAATAATTGAGTTTACAAGACGATTCTGAATTATTTCACAATTTCCAGATTTTAACATTAAAAATTACTGTTTGATTTGAAACGTCTTATTAGTTAAACAAGTGTATACCCCCGATTCAAGCTTTATAAACTATTAAAAAATTTTTAATTATGTAAAAATTATATATTCATAGTTAAAGGCTTTTATTAAATTTCAAATATTATTTCAGTTTAAAATAATCTATTTTAAACCATTCAATTTGATATTTTTTAACTAAGTAAAAGAACGATTACTTAATATTTTGGCGGATTTTGAACAGCAAATTCAGATGCTTTCTAAAAATTTGTAAAGGCTTCAGAAGAATAAAAAGCATTTCCTACGAAAATTGAAAATGATTTCTAAAAAAATGTTAGGAAAAATTCAAATCATTTGATATGATGTTTAGAAGTTCTGAACAAATTTTTTAAATAATTTCAAATTTCAGAAAATGTAGAACAACATATAGACGTATCACGATTTTGAATTGAGGTTTTAAATCGTTTTAAGGATTTTAAACTGTTTAAAATAAAAATAATTTAACTTTTCATTTACGAAGTGTTCAGTTTTAATTTATTGGTTAATTCGTCAATGAAAATGATAACGTGAATTTAGGTGTTAATAGTTCCCATTTTATACGTGTAAGTTATTGAGCATTTGAATACAACATATTTGAAATAAAAAAACTTTTAAACTTTAGTTTAAAAGTTTAGAATTCAAGAGTTCCACTTTGAGTGCTTTAATTTGCAGCTCAGTCTTTATAGCTTCAAATGGAAAAAATTTTAGTTTTAGAGTTCGATTTTTTAAATTTCATAGATTGTGAAAATTGTTTGCAAACTGGAAAAAAACAGGGAAATGACCGGCAAAAATGACCGGCGAAAATTTTCCTTAAAAGATTCCCTACTATTCTGTTTGTTTGTGCTTTATTAAAATTAGAATTATTTATAACAAAATTAGTTTACACAAATAATAATGTTATGATTTCTAAAGAAATGTTAATTAAAACCAAAATAAAGAAGATTGTAAAGGAATTGAAGAAACAAAATAAGTTTTTTATCATTAGAATTAAATAAAGATTGCAGCTCTTAGTGTTACATAAAGTTTAATTAAACATAATGTTTGTAAAGTTTTAAAGTTTTTATTTGGGTAATTTTAGAGTTACTTGGCCCGATGTTGCGAAAAATGATTAGTCTTTAGCACAAAGAACAATAGAAAACCGTAGTTTTAGAAAATCCAAAAGTCGGATTTTTAGTGGGAACCCTATTGGACAATTTCAAATTTAATCGTTTAAAAATAAACAATTTCTAACCTATTTCTTTAAATATTTAAAAATGTAATTATCTTAACATTAGCACCATTTACTTGAAGAATGAACATTCTAAATCCATTCGAACTTAAACGATTTTAAAAATTAAAGTTTAGAAATTGTGTTTTCTAATTTTAATCATGCAAAATGATATAACAGATTTCCTTAATATTTCCTTAATAATTTTATTTGCTTTAATAGTTTAATTATTTTTTAATTAAATTTTTTTAATAAGTGTTCAAATGTCTAAATTTTGAAAATTACAAGGCTAATTTAAAAATGGCCTAATTAAAAAAAATCATTTAAATTGTTCAATTTTGATTATGCTTATTGTTTATAATTAATGAGTAATTTACTTTCAACTTTTGTATGATAATTTAACTTCTTTCTTATTTAATCCATAAAGTTATAGCTTTAAAAAAAGGGGGTTTTAATGGTTTTTTTTTTTTATAAAACAATATGAGGACATTAAGTTCGTAATTATTCAGTTTTAAAGGCTTCCTATTTCAAATGTTGTAATCTTGGCGGCTTTTGGTTTGGCATTCTGCAATTTGAAGCATTTAAAAATTTTAAACCCTATAAATAAAAATTATTCAATTTTGAAGGAAAGATTAATTTTTAGGGAATTCTCATTTTGAATTATTCAAATTTTCAAGGCTTCAAATTCTAATTTATTTTATTTTTAAATAAAATGTTAAAATTGGAATTTTTCTTTAAGTTAAAAAAAAATTGTTTTGCGTTTTAACGGCATTTATATTAAAATTGATTAACTGAAACGAGTTCAGTACTTCTTTTTCGTATGTGTAAATAAAAAATGTCTGAACTGACAATTTTTTGTTAAGCTTCACATTTAAAAGTTTAAAATCCAAAAGTTTTCCAATTTGAGCGCTTTAATTTGCAATTCAGTTTTTAGTACTTCAAATAAGCAAATGTTCAGCCTGGATTGAAACATTTCAAAATTTTAATTTTGAACCTTTTTTTTGTATGGAAAAAATTTATTTGCAGTTTTTTTGGGTAAAGTTTATCGAAGTAAATAACCTTAGACTTAGACGGAAAGAGTAGGAAAATATTTTTTTCGCCGAAATGTAATATTTAAGAAAATGACGGAAAACTTCAATTTTTTAATTTGTACCTAAAGTTGCTAAACTAGAATTAGAAGAAAAATGATCATACACAAAAAATTAAAAATGTGAAAATGTTCAGTCGGCTTGCCTAATCGTGAGAACTTTTTTGAATGAAAAAAAAATTGGATTATAATGCCGCAAAAAAATTTTCAGTGCTTCTACCACAACCAGGAAAAAGTTTTGTTGCATCAAAGAAACTTTCTTTAAATCAAAGAAATTCTAGTATTGATATACGGTTAAAGAAAGTTTTGTTTGATTTAAAAAAAAAAAAAAATTTTCAATTTTTTTATTCGATTTAAAGAAACATTTCGTTTCTTCAAACCAAATATATCTTTGAATTAACGAAATATTTGATTGCTTCAAATGAAAAATTTCTTTAAATTAAAGAAATATAATTTCTTATTTGACTTGTACATTTCTTTGAATGAAATAAGCGTTTTGGTTTAAAAAAAGAGAACAGATTATAGTTTAAAATGAATAAACATTTTATTTGAATTCAATAATGAATTATAAATAAATTGACTTCCTTATGAAGCAAATAATTCCATGGGAATATTTTTTGAATAATCGGATCCGACAACTCGAGTTTCAAGAAACATGCATGGTCTATTTGTTCACCTGAGGAAAAAAGTTTATTTTAATATTTATTGTGTGTAAATGAATTTTATTCTTTCCTAATTTGCAATTCTTCACGAAAACTTAAGGTAAAAAAATCAATTGTGATGAAATTGTGCAAAAATTTGACAACAAGTGTTCCCAAAAGTGCGGTAACATAAAATAATCAAACTGATTTGTTCTGCGCAATTTGCTTCTTTCAAATTACTGACTCGAAAGAAATTATTTCTTTGACTGTTCCTAGTAACTGCTTTGAATCAAAATAATTTTGTTTTGAATCAAGAAAATCATTTAAACAAATAATGTCTTTAAATAGAAGAAATTACATGACATTTATTAAAATCAAATAAATTTTTTTTTAATATAAACATATTTGTATGTTGAATCAAAAGAACCTAGTCAAAAAAGTTTTTTTTTAATTTAAAAATAACTTTTTTCTGAGGGCAATAAATCCAATCATTTGGAGTTTTCTTGGCCCACCCTAGTAAACAATTACCAAAAATACTTTTAAATCCTTTAAAACGAATAAAAAGCAAGTTAAAAAAAGGTTTAAGCAATTTTTTTTGCGTAGGTTGCTAAACTCTCGTTTTGAATAAAAGGCATACAAAAAAAGGAGCCTCGTATGCGGGGTATCATTGTTATTCAAGAAATATTTCGGTCATTAATCAGTCGCAGCTCGGGGTTCGTCGAGCTCTAAGCAAGACACCTGCCAGTTGAAGGTTCACTATTATAATACGCAGTTGGTAGTTTGCTTAGAGAAAACCTGCCTATTTGTAGTAAGAATTGATGGCAGACTAGATATTAGATTAATGCCGCAAGCCTGTTGTAGAAATAAATAGTTTCACGTTCTGAAGTTAGTTTAATTAGGACACTTTGTGCAGGATGCTCAGCTCAATCTGATACTAGATAAGATGCACTCTGCCGATGGCAGAAATGAAACACTAGAAGTCGACGCAGCTTGTGGGAAAAGACTAAAATTAGTGAAACAAGGTGTATTATGACCATCATTAAAAAAATATTACTAGATAACATCCCGCCTTTTATAACGATTTAATTCACTTCTCTCGGCGACGCGACGCCACGCTTAAATTTTCCACGCGCCGCTGCGCTGAGCCGCCACATTTATTTTGTAATTAATCGCTCCCAACGACGTAACGAGGCAAAAATAATTACAGAATCAATTTCAGATCATAGATAAAGAACCTGAGGCGGTATTAATTTTCTACCGAAATGAAGTCTCGAATAAGAAGGAGGTACTCATGTGTTTCGAAAATGATATAATAGAATATTTTGAACACGTCGTTAACTCCTAATGTTTTTTGGGCATATCGGGAAAAACTTTAACGACTCGTGTTATGAGGGTGCCCATATACATGGGTAGTTAGCACTACCTCTACTCTTCTTATCGTGTAAAGCTACCAGATAGGCCTAACAAGTTTGCTGGTATTTATTCAACCCATTACGAGTTAATCTTGAAGGCATATACACAACACATTATCATCTGAATTGGTGTCGTTATACGCGTGCACATTAAATTTGTTTGCTTAACAGCAGACACCGTGTTCGTTACGCTAATAAAACAGAAGCAAAAAAGAACGCATAATTATATTTTCTATCATCAGGACAAGAACGTCTTACAGCCAAATTCTGATAACATTAACAGGGTCGCTGGTTGTAGGATAATCGGTACAATGATTCACCACCGTTCAATGATTGGCAACCTCATTTAAATATGATTATATGGAAGAATGCTGAGAAATAAAACTAATAATAAATAATACAGACTGAAGTGAAAATAATTTCACAACGTATTTGACAAGCTAAGCTAGTACGTGGTGTGGTGCGTTCAAATGCCAAAGTAAAATCGGGGATGATGAATGAGTAAGGAATTTAAACGGAAAGCCGTTAAAGTTAGGAGTGGTCGCCTTGTTGAAAATGATAATTTTTTAAATAGTTGCGGTAGATTTAATAAAAAACTTTTCGCTTTTAATTCAATATATCTTTATATCGACAAATGGGTGGCCAATCATTGTCTTCGTGAACATAGAGGACTGAAAAACCTGCAATTTTCAGAGAATTAAGGTTATTATCTGGAAATTTCAGGGACTCCTTTTAAATTGCAATGTAAAATTAAATAAAAATATTATTATATTATTGATTATATTATTGAATTGAACTATTTGTTTGAAAATGAGTTATTTTTAGTTTGAAATTATTTTTTTTTCTGAACATTTAAATATTATCTTTTTGGTCGGAGATTGATAGTTCTTAGCAGAAGATTCACTTTTTATAGAAAAATAATCTTATTATTTCAAAATTCATGTTTTTGTTCAAACATTCAACAGTCTGTTTCCAATTTTATTTTCTCTCTTGACTCAAAAATCTTTCTTACATGAAAATTCAACTCGTTCAAAAGTCGTCTTTTCGGTTGAATTTAGTTGAATTAAAAAATTAATTTTTCTCTCAGAATTTATCTTTTTTGGAATGAAAATCTATTTACTTGATTAAAAGTTGAAATCTTTTATTAAAAATTAATTTTTCGTTAAAGATCAATAATTTAGTATTTTATAGCGGATTCTATATTTGAAAATTGAAAAAGAAAACTTTTGGAAAAGGTAAATTTTAGACAAAGTGCAGGAATTGAATGAAAAGAAATAGAAAATTCGGTGGGAAAAGGAAAAAGAACTGAAAGATCTTGAAAAAGAAATTCGGGAATTGATTAAATTTTATCAATTTTAATATAGTTATTAATATATTAATAATATCAATTTTATTAGCTCTTGCGACATGAAATTTTTATTTTAACTTTATTTAAACTGGTTCAGAGTTTTTTTGTAGATTACTATTATTTTCAAATGTAATCCTAATCTTTGCATAATTAGTTCAACTATAATTGTTCTGACAGTAATAACAATAAAATAATATGGTTATGATTACAGAATACTATTTTTTTGATAGAAATATTATTGAAAATTGTTTTGAATTCAATAAAACTAATTGATAAACCATTATCATTACATTAGAATTTGTTACAATTAAATTAAATTGGCTGAATTAATAAAAAAGTATACCTGGAATTTTTTAAAAATAATACCTGGAAAACGTGAAAAAGATATGGAATTTTGTAACCAGACTCTTGTAGCAACCCTGAGATAGGAAATACCCGCAAATAATTATATTTTAGACTACGAGACTGGGAGTTTTCGTAAAGAATTACTATTCGACTTGGAACAGATATTGTTTCACATGTAAGGAATTTTGGAAAATAGTTTAGTTCTGATTTTGAAACGAAGGATTTTTTCAAAATCCCTGTTCATATTCAAAATTATATTTCTTTTACAAAATTCTCTGTTCCGAATGAGAAATCTCTTGAAATATTAAAAAATTCTTTAAAGGTATTCCTATCTTTTGAACTCTTTAAAATTGACAGGGAATCAGGATTTTAAAATCATTCATCGGGAAAGCACCCTCATTTAAGATATCGCGCTCAGGAATCTCAGGACTGGAAATTAAAATTCTATTGCATCTAAGATTATTTTCCAATCAGTTTTTTTAGTCCTTCAGATTAATTTGTCTTTTGATTTGTCTTGAAGGTGAATTTCTCGACTCATATTCTTAGAATGTGACTGAAGCCTGGCAGAATATTTCTCTTGGTGACTTGCGTCACAGAATTCAATGTAATTCTAACGACAGGGAGTTTGGTCAATCGCTGTCGATTTGTTTCCTGTTTATTTATTTATTTTCTGAGATTGTATTTCCGCTGGGAGTGAGTATTAATATTGTCATTCACGTCCACGGGAGTCTGAGGAGGTTCCCCGTGGCGACGTCCAAAACTGACTGATTGTCAGTGCCTTGACAGTCGAAAGGGCGTCACTCCTTCCTTCTGGGTCACGCTGTTCCTGGTGGTCTGATCGTGGGATCTTGATTTTTTTACGCCCTGCCATTATCCATCGTCAAGATTTCATGATCTTCTCCTCTTGACGTTGATAGATTTATCTTGAATCAAATCTGTACTATTCTTCGTTTAAAATGACTAGTATCTATCACCAACTCTTCAGTTAAGAAATATTCTCTTGACTCTGAAGACACTTTTTCTTCGTCCAAAATTCTGTAATTGTTTATTCGTTAAAGGTGTTTTTCAATTTGTTGTTCTGTAAGAATTACGGCCTAAGAATTCAACAGGATGGTCCTGAGTCAGGTAAATTTTGGAAATCAGTTTTAAATTAAATTAAGAGAAACCTGTCCTAGGTTGACATAATACTATGGTATCCAGTTTGAATCAGGTGAATGACGTGAGTCCTTCCGGACCATTTTTAGGTATCCCATGGGCCCAATCGACGGTATGAAGTTGCACCAGGGCGGGGGCCCGAGGTTGGTGGACCCGGGGAGCGAGCGCCGGCCTCCCGCGGACTTATGAATACAAATAGCCGCTCACTGCGCAACTCAGATCTCTGATAAGGTGACTCTTAGTTTACCGTGGCGACCCTGGACATAAAACAACAGGAACCCCATCGGGGAGGAGACCGTTTACCGAAAGATTATTCTTCTCAGTTGATTTCCTATCTAGGACCTGCAAGGTCGGTGGAAAGCCTCACGAAGAAATTTACACCATCTTTCGAGACTGGGTCTATTTTGAGGGCAATGTCCATAAAATGTATAATGATTACAGGGTGGCCACTGACCAGGATAACCGAAAAGTAGCCTGCAATTTGGAGCACCGGGAAACAGTCGGGTAATTGGTTGAAAACCGGGAACTATTCAGATTTGTTTTTACTTTGGCAATAAATATCGTCTCTCTCTTCGAAAAAAATGAGTTTGGTATTGTGGTCAGTGCTGCCAGCCATCCTCGTTAAAATGTCGAAGATCTTTTTATATTTACAGGGTGGCGACTTGACCGGGAAACCGGGAACTTTATTGGCCGGGAGATGCCCGGGAATTTGATTAAATCCCGGGACTTTATTACTGAATGCAGTATAATTCAAGTTTTCATTATTTTAATAATTTGGGTAAATTTAGAAAAGTTATTTCTACTTTATCGCCAGTCGCAGGTTATATGATTATGTTTATTAAGTTATGGATTTATGTACTAAAAATGTACTCAAATTTATCTCTGGTAAAAATGTAACTACTTTGTTGAAAATAAATTTTTGAACTAAAAATTCAACTATTTCAGTAGAAAAAATCAACTGTTTTTCTAAAAATACATTTGTTGTTGTTAATAATTAGATTTTTAACAGAAAATTGAACCTGTCGTTGGTTGAAATATCTCATCTTTTTTGGACGAAAACTGAACTTTTTGGTTGGAAATTGATATTTTTCATTTAGAAATTAATCAATTTGTTTCAAAATGTATTTTATGTGTGAAAAATTCGTCTTTTTTGTAGAAAACTAATCTTTATGTTTCAAACTTTATCTTTTTAGTATAAAATTCCATTATTCCAATTAAAGATTCATATATTTCGTTGAAAATCCATGTATTTTGTTCAAAAATCGATTTTTTAAATATAAAATGGCTTTTTTCATTGCAGCTTAATCTTCATGTTTAAACATTGTTCTTTTCGGTTAAAAATTAAAGTATTCTAGTTTAATATTTACCATCTGAGATCTGAGTCAAAAATTCATCTTTTAGATTGAAAGTAAAATGACTTGGTTGAAAGTTATTCTCTTTTGTGGAAAATTAATTTTTTTGGTTAACGATTCATCATTTTAAGTAAAAATTCATTCCTTCGGTTTAAATATGAGCTATTTAACACAAAACTTCTTTTTTGTTTGGATGAAAAGGAATTTTTTAACGAAAATTTAAGTATTTTCTTGCTAATAATTGGTCTCCTTTTTGGTACAAAATTATTTTCTTTTTGAAACTGAAAATTTAACTATTCTTCCATTTAAATATTCCATAATTTTAGATAAAAATTCATCTCTTTGGTTGAACATTCCTTTTTTCATTGATAATTTAATTATTCCATTTTTGGTTGAAAAAAGAACTTTTTTATTTGAAAATTGATCTTTTTTGTTAGAAATTAATTTTTTGGATTGAAAACTCAACTCGATGGTCAAAAATTTAATTATTTTAGTTAAAAAATCATCACATTAGTCGAAAATTCATTGTTTTATTTGAAATCTCATCTTTTTGGTTTAAAATTAAACTTTTCCAGTTGAAGATTCATCATTTTGGTTGAAAATTCATCAGTTATGTTAAAAATTGAACTATTTTCTTGAAAATCCTCTTTTGCTTTTCTTAAAATTAGGGTTTTCAGCTGAAAGTTTAACTATTCCTTTTTCTTTTTAAATTGATATTTTTTAGTAAAACGTTTAAGTGGTCTCAAAGATCATTTATTTTGCAATTTTTTGCTCTGTGTGTTAAAGAATGTTTAGAATGAACGCCATGAATTAAAAGAAATTTTTTGTTTTAAAATTCGGTAATTTGATTAGAGATTTATCTAAGCTGAAAATCCAACTATTTGGTTGGAAATTTAACTCATTTGTTAAAAATTTATCATTTCGGGCGTAAAAGTCAAATTTTTTCTAAAACATTAAACTTCTTAGCTAGAAAACTCAACATTCCTGTTGAAAATTCATTTTTTTTTTAGTTGAAATATGTTCGAAATCTGTTTGAAATCATAGGAATATTTTATTGGAAACGCACCCTATTTATTCTGATTTGGGACCATTTTGGGTTTTGAAGAATGAAATCACTTTTGCAGCAATTATCAGAATATATTTTAACATAGAGTTCTAAAATATTTAATTATCATCAAAGTTTATGTAACAAAGCAATTAGCATTGATCAATTATTAATATAAACGCTTACAAGTCAGAAGGGAAAAATGTAATATTTTGCCAACTTGGATAAGAATCAAACTTCTATTGCTCATGGAAATATGGATTTGTGAAATAATTTAGCGATTCTTATCGTTGGCGATTACTTGCACAATTTAAATCGTAGTTGCCTACGAGGCGGAGAAAGTCGAAGTCATCCGAATCGGAAATCTGCAATCGCTGATTCTGATAGGAAATGACAAATTGCGAATAAACGATTTGGGGTCGAGGCACGCTTCGACGCCGTTGGAATGCCGTTGCTCGATCGGTAAGCCTTTACTGGCCAGTCGATCACTTCGAAGATATACCCACGCCCAGCCTCGCATTTCACGATCAGAGACACTATCGATTCTCATCTGCAGCTAATGTCGTGTAAGAACGTCCAGACTGTCTCCTTCGATCTGCTGACAACCCTACGTTGTCGAGATGTCGTCCTGGGAACTTCAGAGGTTAGATTCTTCACTAACTGACTTTCAATTATTTGCGCAATGGCCTTCTACAGGAGCCTAAACTTACCAGGATGGGGACTTGACCGAGTAATGGCCGGGAATTTAATTAAAACCCCAGAAATTTTCTTCTGATTTTGACATGCAACGGGAATTTTTTAAAGAACTATAATTTGAATTTAGAAAAAAGGAATTTCAAAAAATTCCTCTTCCAAGTCAGAACTTGTCACAATTTGAAAGTTCCGTCTTCCGAATTTTAGATAAGGGAAGTAGTTGAAATATTTTTTCAAGTGGAAGTAGTATTCAAAGAAAAAATGTTTCTGAATAATAATACAAATTTTGCTATTGTTCGTTGCAAATTCATCTTTTTTTTAGTTAAAAATATAACTACACTCAACTTCTAGTTAAGTCAAAGCTCAGTTATGTCAACGATCAGATATATCAAAACGCACCGCCCAGTTATTTCACATTTTGCACCCCCTCCACTTAGCAACACGTGACACTTCGTAGCACAGACACAGATATGCACGGCACACGTATAAAACGCACTCATTCATCTTCTCCGCCCCAATGCACATTGATGGGGTTAAACGGAATTTGACCTAAATGAACTGTTTTCATTTCAAAGGCTTTGACTTAACTGGAAGTTGAGTGTGCTTTTAGTTAAAAGCTATACTCGTTTGTTAAATTTTACTTTTTTTTTCGTTGAAGATTGATCATTTTTAAGTTAAAATTCATCTCTAGTTGAAAATGTATCTACTTTGTTCAAAATATATTGATCTATTTTTGGTGAAAATTTAACTATTTGGTTGTTAATTGATATTTTGCATTTAAAAATTATTCCATTTGTATTTCTGAAAAATTCGTTTTTTTTTTTGTACAAAATTAATCTTTATGGTAGAAAGTTCATATTTTTGGCATAAAATTCATCTGTTCTATAGTTGAAGATTCATCAGTTCATTAATTTCAAAATCATAGATTTCAATTCTTCATGTCTTACGGTCCAATTATAAATTAAATTAAAATTCAATCCAAAAAAACATATTTTTCCGAATTCAAAATTTTATTTAATAGAAAAAACTCCTTTCACATTCCTGACGATTCGGTACATATGCGTACCCTTTTCAAAGGTTTTTAACCTAAAATAATTATATTTTAAGAATTAATAATATTATTGATGAACAAATAAGATCAATAA
>JAAAKG020139180.1:0-12433 GCA_010014905.2 Druon quercuslanigerum
GAGTGCTTTATTACCAGATTTTTCGCTCGTACGGTCTTTGCCGCGACCCTGCCTTACCGAACGCTCCGAGGGAGATAGAGTAAATTTTCCAAAACGAGAAGTGCCAAATTTTCTAGAACTACAATTTTCGGACAGCCGTCTTCGTTGCACAATCTGCAGCTGCAGATTGTGCAGCGACTGCACCCAAAATATTCAGTTAAAGTTCTTAACCTTAAAGACATACCAGCGTGCGAAAAATATGCCAAAGAATTTGCGAAATGGATGTCGAAAGATCTCATCGTTGGATCGCTTTCTGTCCTCAAGACACACGAGGGTTTCGTCGGCCTGTTTTTGTGATTTTATCATGCCCTGTGATCCCCCGCGAGAGCACCGAACGCAAGGACAATTACATTAAATGAATATTTTGGGTACAGTCGCGTTGCAGCTCGCTTTTGAGGTCTTAATACCTCTCCTTCTTATCCTTCTCCTTAGCAGTGACGTTGTAGTCAGCCAGAGCTGAAAATTCGATCACGAATATTGTTTGTTCCTTCAAGTCTTGTAGAACGATGACAGACCTCATGTGTGCAACGGAGATGGTTGTCCGAAAACTGTAGTTCCTGAAAATTTGGCACTTCGCGTTTTGTACAATTGATCCCATCTCCCTTGGAGCGTTCGGCAGAGCAGAATTGTGTCCAATATATTAAGAGCAACGAAGATTGTTATAAAGCACTTTTAGGGCCGCATTATGCCTATAAAGACACTTAGTTCCCGCGTGGGTGGAAGACACAGATAGTATGTGTATGCTCTGCACCTATCTTTAGGAACTTCTTGGCATAAAATGCGGTCACGGTATACTAAGGTGAAAATTACACCGTCCTGGCACGCGAAAATGAAACCCTTTGTACCTGAATTAAACTATGATGATTTGAGAAAAGCAAAAGTTTGCTCTTTTGACAAGTAGATCTTGACGAAATTATTGAACCTTTGCTTTCTTCCCTTCGGCTTTTAAAAAAGAAGCATCTACATGGAGTAATGCACTTTCCTCATTTCTGATGTTAAAATTCAGGTCAAGGGTCTCGGCCGCCTGCTATGCGGCTTTGTAAAGGAACGCTCCTTCGCCAATCATCTTGTGGTTCCTGACCATTTTTAGGAGAGGAATTTGCAACGATTTTAGCTGTACTTAAAACAATTCGATTATGAAAACAATGAAGACTTAGAAGTCCGCATCCGCGTTGACGACGTAACACGTATACTCGTGGAATAGATGAATTGATATGCAAGCTCTTATGCATATGAAGGATCTTACGTGTGGCGATCTTACATGCCTCGATGTCTCGTTCTTCGTTCATTCAAACACCCCAAACGGGTAGAGTAGAACCGGGACGGCATGCATGTTAGTAGCAGATACTTTGTTTAACGCTAACAGATTTAAAGACGAAGTCTTCCGAACAAGATGCTTGTATTGAAAGACTCTGTCACTGATGTTGCGTCCTACATGCAGCTTTGAGGCACGCCCATGTACGGGTAGGTCTCTCCAGTGTCGACTTGTCTAATATCATTTATATCTTCAAGCTCAAGTTCCTCGGGAACGCCAATAATCTTTCCTTTCTTTAGATGAACTTTTGCATATTTGTTCAATCCAAAGTACATACCAATCTCTCCTGTGTACTACTTGACCAGATTTAAAGCACTTTGAAGTTTGCTTTTAAGAAGTGTGATGCAAAGAAGCAGAGGACTCATGGTGCCGTCCTGAAAAGCGCCCCTATGGAAGGTGACGTTGTTCGTTGGCACTCGATATTTTCCAGATGATAAGTCTATGATAGGTTGAATCGAAAGTTTTCTGGTAGTCAATCCAGGCCATCGACAGGATGCGTTGATGGGTTGCTACGTCTTTGCAGACGCACCTGTTAATTAACAGGTTTTTTCGGTATCCTGTTAAACCTTTTTCCGAGTCACGTTGTTCGTACATCTCTCCACACGGGATCAATTCTTCGGAAATTCTAATTCTTTAGGATCGCAGCGAAATTGCGGTAAAATTTCAGCAACCACGTCTGATGACCGTGAGATAGGTGGTTGCAGTCTTAGACGGAATCAATATGACAATACGGCAAAAGTCTCGTACACCCTGAGGACACGAAACGACCCAAGGACGACCGCCTTCTGCATTTTTCCCGCATGTCTTTTAGCATATATTTCACACGCAGGGCTGCTTTTCCGGCTATTAACATTGAAAGCTTGGCACCTCTAAGAGCGCCTGATGATAAGGACGATTAATTTAACAGAATATTCCGTGTACAATCGTCGCAACTCCCTTATAAGGTATGTATACCACTCCTTCTTTTCATTCTCCTTGGCTATGAAAAATTGTCGAGAATATGAAGCTTCAGTATA
This sequence comes from Druon quercuslanigerum, assembly GCA_010014905.2. Lineage (NCBI taxonomy): Eukaryota > Metazoa > Arthropoda > Insecta > Hymenoptera > Cynipidae > Druon > Druon quercuslanigerum. The sequence goes on from JAAAKG020139180.1 coordinate 2,371, forward strand.
TGTGGCACTTCTCATTCACGACAAGTGACTGTATTTTCCAAGGAGCGTTTAGCAAAGCGATATTAAGTTTAATGCCGTAAGAGTGACAGAGATGGTAATTAGTGTCGCATTGTGCCTTTGGATGTAGGTTGTTCCCGCATAAGTTGGATAGCTAGATAGTATGTGTCCTAGATGCTCGGGATGTGCATGGCACGCTCTGCAGCTATCATCGGGAATGTCTTGGATCAAAATGTGGCGACGGTTTGTTAAGGTGGAAACGACACCATCTAGATATGCTAAAATAAAACTCTCCGTGCCCGACTTCCATCCTCCGCTGCTTTGTACAGAAACGCGCCTTTGCCCACTTTTTTTGTGCTTCCTCTCCATTTTAAGAAGAGGGTCTCGTCCATTTGCGTCTCTATGTGCCATACCCCGAAAAATCCTGTTGTGAAGACATTCAAGATATAATATTCCGCGACCACGTAGATGGCGTGAGATGTAGAGTTGCGGAACAGAAGTATTAAGGTGCACGTTTTTTTATGTACATAACCTTTCGTGTCCCGATATCAAGGAATCTGAGCTCGCTCTTCGTCCATGGAACCACTCCAAATCAATAGTATATTACCGAGACGACAAGCATGTTCGTTGCAGATACTTTGTTCCTCGCCGACAGTTCGAAAGACCAAATCAGCCGTATGAGACGTTGGTATCGGCTTCAGAGAGTATCCTTTATAGATGTCACATCCTGAATGCGGCTCTGTGGCACGACCAAGTATATATAAGTCTCTCCAGCGCAAGGGTGTCGTATAGTGTTTCTATCGACGAGCTAAGGGTCTTCAAGGATACCATTAAGTTCTCCTCGCTTCAAATAAACATAGCGCATGTTTGTAACCCAAATTCTAGTCCTATTTCCTTAGTATATTGTTCGACAATCCCTAGCGCCAATGTAGTTTGTCTTTATTTTTAGCATAGACCTTAAGATCATTCATGTAAAATACATGAGTGACCTTGTGCTTTTGATTTGCAGGTTTGTCACAAGGTACCCCTAGGAATGGTGAAGTGCTAAAGATAGTGGCAATAATGTGAGGCAAAATAGTAGTGGCCTCATGGAGTCGCCCTGAAAGACACCTCTTTGGAAAGTGACCTTTTTAGTTGTCACACGATTTTTTCCAGATGAGATAGTAAATCTGGTTTTCCAAAGTGACATCAATATCTCTATGCACCTCACGATATGCTGACGAACCTTTAAGCTTTCCAAAAGACAGATGATAAATTTATGGGAGGTCGAATCGAAAGCTTTCCGGTAATCAATCCAGGCCATCGATAGGTCATGCTGGTAGGATGCTGCATATTTGCAGACACATCTATCGATAAGCAGGTTCTCCCAACATCCTGCTATGCCTTTCTTTGAGCCGCTTAACTCATACGTTTCTTGCCACACAGGTCCAATTGCCTGAACAATCCTAGAATTTAGGATAACTGCGAATATCTTATACAGTGTGCTCAGGCAAGTGATTGACCGGTAGTTCTTTGGTAAGCGAAGTTGCCCATTTTCGGCAGAAGCACTGTGCGCCCTTCCACAAACCACACTGAAATTGGCTCTTCCGACTTCAAATATGAGGGGAAAATACGTGCCAGATACTGATGGGTTTCAACAAACTTCTTTCACCAGATGATCTTGATACCATCTGGTCCCGGAGCGGAATAGATCTTCATAGCTCTCAATACTTTTTTCACCTCCTCGGTAGTGATGGGTGTGCATTCTTTCTCAGGTGTTGCTATGTGGGTATCACATAGCTCCTTGAAGCTATTTATGTTCTCTGATTCTTCGTTCAGTGTATGCTGCAGTTCGTAGAATTCTCTACAGAATACTTCGACCTCTGTTGGTTTGGACGGGTGGTCGACAGTAACTGAAGAGACCTTTTTATGTAGAATTTGGGCTCTATGAAAACTTATTATACCTCATGCAATATGAAAGTGGAAACGCGATCATATGCATCATACATCTTACCTATTTTATCCTATACTTTTCTAACCTCTCGAGCAAAACGCCATTACTTAAATATAGTAAAAATAAGGTTTTATAAACCTTCGGAATATCATTCCATGATTATTAAGTTCTGCTGTATTCTTTATTGCAAATATAATATTTATAGATTTTTTGAAAGTTAAGTGGATTGCCTCTATTATGACCTTATTGAAATCTAGCCTGGAATGTCGATGTATAATTGCGTTTTCTTTTGCAATAAGTCAAACAGTTATCTGCTTGTACTAGTGCAAAGCATATTTATTATAACGTTAAAACTGACCGTTTTTTTAAATACCCTACATTTTGACACATAACAGGTCCAACTTATTAGACAGGAATTGTTCGGAAGTAATTCCTAACCGAACCTTTCACCAGATATGACTTCGTGAATTACAGTATTAGTGTTTTGGTTTTTTAGAACTAGATTATCTCGCGATTTGTTTTGTATTGTTTGAATTAGCGATAAAACATGATCATATACGTTTTGTTACTTTCTATTCTGTTTGTTTTAAAAATCCTAAACTTTTATAACCTTTCACTCAAAACGACATACTTGAAAAAGGGTAAATTTAAACAGGGTAAAAATATAGTTTCATAAACATCGGAATTTATTTCCATCTGTATTAAGGCCTGCTGTATTCCTCGTAGCCAATATATTATTTATAGCTTTTTAGTTTCTTAGAAGTCTCACGTCTTTTAGGATCTGACTGAAAGCTAGCCCGGAAAGTCGGTGCATAATTGCATTTTCTTTTGTAATACGTCGAACTGTTCTCTTCAGACACTGGTCCTAAGCATATTTAGTATAAGATTAAAACTGGAAGTTTCTTCCTAAATGCCCTTCACTTTGGCACGAAATTAGTTAAATTAATTAGACAGTATTGATTCGGAAGTAATTCCTGCCCGAAACTTACTAGATTTGACTACGAGCATTCCATTAATTGTGTGACGGTTCTTTCGAACCAAATTCTTTCCCACGCTGTTTGATGCTGTTTGAATTAACAAATATTGACACCAGTTAACTAAAATACTCCAAAACTTAACTTCACTTGCTGAAAACACTTATTTAAATGTCACCAGGTATTAACGAAAGTCGTATACTACAAACATGTTAGGGCATAAATAGTGTGCTATAACTAAGTCGCTGTTAGTTAATAATTGTAGGAAAACCAAATGGTATTGATAGCCTAATTATTTAAAACCAAACCAGGCTAGTGCCGAAGTCTGCTCTTCGAAATACTCGGTACGATTATTTTTCAATATTGAGCCCTTGTTAGGAGCTTAGCTTATTTTACAAATCCCAAGTTTGACAAGCACCTGGTGCACATATAAGTATTTTATAGTTATTATAACCGTTCGCAAGGACAATTACTTTAGCTGAATATTTTAATTACAGACGCGTTGCAGCTCCCTTTTGAGGTATTGATACCTCTCCTCCTTATTCTTCTCCTTAGCTAGCAGTAATTTTGTAGTCGGCTGGCGCCGAGAATTCGATCACGCATATAGTTTGTTTCCCGAAGTCGTGGAGAGCGATGTCATGCCTCGAGTTTGCAACGGAGACGGCTGTTCGAAAATTGTAATTCCAGAAAATTTGGCACTTCGCGTTTTGGACAATTGACTCCATCTCACTTGGAGCGTTCGGTAGAGCAGAATCATGGCTAACACTGTAAGTGGTACAAAGGTGATAATAAACCACTCATAGGGCCGCATTGTGTCTGTAGAGACACGTAGTTCCCGCGTGGGGAAACCCCAAGATCTGGCTGAAATGGATGCCTGCCTTCGTGAGGATATCTCGGAGGAGTCCGACCTCTGGTCCCTCAATGTTTCAGTTTATGATACTGCGAGAGCCTTAGCTGATTCAAATCGAACGCTCAACCCCATGGTGGTTTAATAAACAAAACAAAAAAAGATATCCCGTCTTTTGGTTCTTCTTCTGCTTTTTCTTTTATCTCTTCTTCTGACGTTTTTCCGCTTCCGTCGTTTCGCGCGATTTTGGAGTCGTTGTTTTTCTCATTCTTGTTCTCATCTTACGGAAAAACGTGTTCTACGGTGATGTCTCGCGCTGTATCATTCCCTGTTTAGGGATCGTTCACATATTACGTAAGGCTTTTTTGTTTTGTTTACATAAAGATGAGAATATAGTTGCCGTTAAATAAAAAATGACACAAAGATACAAACAAAAGAAAACATCCTTACGTAATAATGAACGATCCCTTACTGCAGATCCTCATCTTACTTATCTTCTTTCTTCTGCCTTCTAATGTTATTTTTCATTCCCACTGGAGATCTATTCAATTTGCTGCTTCTTTGGAAAGCTTCGTCTTACAGACCACTCCTAAAAATCTCTTCCCCACTTTTCACCACATACTCCTTCATTTTTGTCGTGCTTTTGGCATCCGCTATTTTTGTTTTATCAATCGCCTCTCGTGGCTCTTTTCAGCACTAATCACTGCACTGTCACCCATATCCACTTACGGTTTTTCACTTCCACTGTTATTAAATCTTTATCTCAACTCAGAATAACACTCTCAACGATAAATCGCTTATACTGCCATCGATTTAACTCACTTCCACGTTCGTACCTTTCTTATGATCTATTTTTCTCTACCGCGATACGATTTAATCCGCGAGCATCGCGTCCCATATTTAATATGGTTTGATCAAAAAATAACGAAACCTTTCAAATTTCCCGGGCTGTATTCGTCCGTTTGTCTGAATATTGTATGGGCATTGGTAGCCATATTGCATGTTTACTCTGCCATCAGCTGTCAGTGAGGTTATAAATGTTTTAGTGTGCTCAGCGATTTTTCACTTTTGGAAAAAATGGATCAGAGAATTTCCATCAAGTTTTGTTACAAAAATGGACTAAAGTGCTGTAATATTTTTGAAATGTGAAAAGCTGCATTTGGTGATTCGGCTATGAGCGGATCAAGAATTTTTGAGTGATATAAACGTTTTAAAAATGGTCGGGATGACTTTGAAGATAACGAGCGCTTATTGTCCTCGCACATCGGTAACGGACGATACCGTCGAGAAAGTGGAAAAAATGATTATCAGCGATCTTTGAATTACTATTAGAGAGGTTTGCTGAGGTTTTCGGTATATGCATGAAACGTGTGACAGCAGAATTTGTCCCGAAACTACTGAATTTCGACCAAAAGCAATATCGCCGTGACATCGCTCAAGATTTACTAAATGAAGTGAATAACGACCCTACATTGCTCGAGCGAACCATAACAGGTGATGAATCATGGGTTTATGGAATTGACCTCCAAGCTAAGGCTCAATCGGCCACTTGGAAGCATTCAACGTCACCAAGAGCGAAAAAAGCACGACAAGTTCGATCAAACGTGAAGCTTTGCTCATTTTTTTTTTTTTGAGTTCAACGGTTTCGTGGATTACGAATTCTTACCTAAAGGTCAAACGGGCAATAAAGAACATTATGTAGGAGTTTTACATCGTTTGCGTGAAGTAATTCGATAAAAACTACCAATTTTGTGGCAAAATCAGTCATGGCGACTGCACCACGATAATGCACCTGCTCATGCCTCAATTTTTGTTCTTGAGTTTTTGGCCAAACACAACACCGTATTGATCCCACAACCACCGCATTTACCGGACATGGCCCCTGTGTCTTTTTCCTATTTCCAAAGATAAAGTAATTCATGAAAGGAAGACGTTTTGACGGCATCCATGAGATAAAAGCAAAATCGCTGAAGCAGCTGAATGCCATATCGAAAAGTGAATTTCAAAAGTGCTTCAAAGATTGATAAACTCGCTGGAATAAGTGCATTATATTCAAGGGGTCTACTTTGAAGGGTAAAAAATTGATATTCGCAAATAAATATTATTGGCAGAAAACGAAAAGTCTCGTTATTTTTTTATCAAACCTCGTATATATAATCTTATTATATGTTTTTATTATTGAAATAATCAATATAGTAGCTAAGAAGCTCTTGAAAATTAAACAGACGTAGAATTCGACAATCAAAACTGAATATGTTGAACGTTAAAGTGGTATTTAATATTTAACAAGAAATCTGTATTATCATAAGAGATTAACAGAAATTCTTAACGCCTTTTCAGACTAAATAGAGCTATGAATCCAAAATTTTGTAAACAAAATTTTTTCTCTCAAAAAAGATCTTCTCGTTCGATCCGCTTGGAAGCGAACCACAGAACTTCCAATTGCTGTTCGGGTGCTTTTCCCTCAAGCTACTAGAGAGATTGAAAGAAGAATCCTTCTTTCGAAATACACGCATTATTTTGCAAGGTGTTACGTATTCAGATTAGAATTTATTTCCTCAAATTTTAATGTTTTAGAGCAAAGGACTTAGAAAAGCGCTTAAAAGTCTGTCCCTATTTAATAATTAGTCTTTATAATTAAACAATATTTAAAATTAGAAGCGCTTGAGCCCTAAAACTTCAATTAGAAGCAGCCATGTTAAAGGCTTTCAAAATCACCTCGTTGAATCTCGTATTGTGCAATATGATATGAGCTTTAATTTAATGTTATTAAATAACTTTTTCTATTAAAACTAAGAATTTAGAAATCTCGATCAAAAAATAAATCCCTTATCATTTTCCGAGAAAAATATTTCCTACCTAGAAAATACTTTTGAGGAAAATAAAATCACCAGCAAAAGCAGCAGTTGTTAAACGCAACAGGTGCATAATGGATTTGTTCTTTTTTAAAATCAAATAAAATCGTTTGTTTTTCCCATAAAATTTATTAACCGTTTGCTTAAAACCCTTTTTCTTAAATGTTATTTTACAGTCTCGCAAACGCAAGAGAAATGTTTATTATTTATTGAAACGCGCTGAAATCTGATCAGACTTCTTTCTTTATCTATAAGCTATTATTTTTTGTGCAGTGAATTGTTTTCTTGCAGTTGGAGAAACATGTTTAAAGACCACTGTATGCAAAAGTATATGATGTTGTACATACATTTACTTATCTGAAGAAAATGGCGATGGAATAGGACTGTTTAGGTTGACATTTTTTGATAAATAAAAATAGTAAAAAATGCAATTAGTTTCATGATATAAGTTTAATAATTATATATATGTATTTTTTATATTGGCTTAATAACCCTATCAATTGCACAGTAGTTGAGAGGATTTGAGTTTTTGGAAATAACTCGCTTCCGAATGAATCCAAATCTAATATGTTAAAGAGAAAAAAGAATGGATTAATTACAGTGTAAACCTAAAAATTAAAAAATAATTTGTTGCTTTAAATTTTGGCATATATTTGATAGCTTTATTTGCCATTTTTTCCACAGATATAGATCATTTTACGTTCTAAACCTTTTATCTTTTGCTGCAATATGAGTATTTTCACACAGTGGATGAACCCAATTAATGGTATGATAACATGGGAAGAAAAACATTCAGATTATGATTACCACCAAGAAGTTGCCAGATCAGCATTTGCTGATATGTTGCATGACAAAGAAAGGGTCAGTATCTTTTATATAACTTAATATTAAGCGACTTACTTTTTTCAGGTACCGTCAACAGGTGTGAATATAAAAAAAAACTTCAGAATTTTTTTAATTGTAGCATCGCAAAAAATCGGAAGATGTACTCAATCTTGTTCGTAACATACGTATCTGTTCTTAAGAGCCTTCTGAAGGAAACTTCAATGAACATTTGTATTAATTACCTTTTATATTTGTCCATTTAGTTAATATTATGTATAATATAGACCGTCCGCGAACAAAAGGATCTAATGCTGAAAAAATCTATTTTTAGCATTTACACGAATCTATTCTTTTTTTATTTTTCTCTTTCATGAGAAAAAATATTATTCCTATATATGAAAAATTCTAATTGTTATTAATCTGCAAAGTGAGGTCCTTTTATGGAGTTTATGTGTTGGAACACCTCTTCAATCACTTCTCCTGTAAAATGAAGATACCGTGCTCTAGGTCCCCTTTTTCTCGGACGGTAACATATTTATAGAAGTCAATTTCAGAATTGTTCAATTTTCAGAAAGTTTCATATTTTTTACGCTAGATTTTATCCATCTGTAACCAACATTTTACGATTTTGCTTCTCCTAACAAACATATCAATGTCAGTATGTTTTATTCTGAGTTCATCCCCCACTTTTTGAAAACAAATGGAAATACTACAGTGGACGCTCCATTATACGCGCGTGTCTTCTTTTGGTTCGCGATACGTGAATGGAAGTGAGTAAGATGAGTGCAGCGAAAACCAAGCTGAGAAGGTAACCTGTCTGCTTAATAGGTCATGCAATTGAAGCCATAGTAGGATTTAAGTTGCCTTCGCGGATTCAAGTACTGAGGTTTCTGATCCAACAATTACGGGAATGCAGTGGGTCTATGAGTGTTTTTAAAGCATGTAACGCCGCTGCTTATGCTGTGTTTGAACCATGGAAACGAGCTAGAATTCAACAAATATAAAAGTGTCGCATTGCAATGAAAGCTGTCAATTTTCACAAGGAATGGAGAGTTCTGCAAAAAAGTGCTACACGGCGGTCAGAACGACAATTCCATCTCGAAGCATGAAGGGGCGGCCTGGCTCGATGTCTTGTACGAGATATATATACGAGACTAGTGAAGTTGAAGAAACAAAGATTAAGAAGAGCAGAGGTTGTAAGAATGTTATCACTTCAAGTCAAGTCGAGATCCATTGATTTAGCAATTCTTATTGTCGAGTGTCATAGTGTAGAGATTCTTATTGTCCGGATTTTCTTTCTCTTTTGTAAGTCATAGGGGAACCTCTTTTTCAAACGTAAAATTAATCTAACTAAAGAAGTAGATTTCTACTTTTATCGATCAGCGATAATTATTTCTATTTATGTCTTTTTACTTTAATTTCAATAACAGCTTTTATTTTGTAATGAATTATTAGTATGCATAATACGTCAATTATTTCTTATAATACAAAAAATGAAGTAGAATTTAATAATTTTTAAAATGTTTCAGATGTTGCGAAATAATTATCTGAATTCAACCTTCCAAATTCTTTAAAAGGTTATTAATACTTTAAATTTTTAGAAAAATATAAGCCAACAATTATTTTAATGTTTCAATGGAAATAATTGTTTATTGCTTTTTATGTTATAAACTGATTAATTAACTATTGACGGATTTTTGTTTTCTTTAAAACATGAAATTACATAAAGATTGCATTAAGGTTATGTAATTGACTACATGCCTATTCTCGTTATAATAAAAATGTATTTTTGGTATAGAGTTTCAATTTTTTTACAACTTCATTATTTTATAATGAGTAACAAAAATATATTATTCTTTCTATTACGATTATATAATTTTTTATCGTGCTTTTGATTTTGTGAAATGAGTATCTAAGTTCAAGTTTCTAAATTATATGTACATATATTTTAACTTTTTTAACTTAGTTAGAAAAGTTGTTAATAAGTTAGATTTACAGAAATACAGTTTCAAATTTCAGCGAGATTATAATGTAAATATTATATGAATGTTCTAATAAAAATAATTGTGTAATGCTTTTTATGTTGCGAACTGATTATTTAATTATCTACTGAGTTTGCAAGAACTCACATTTTCTGTAATTAGTTTAAGAGTTTATTAACAAATAAAAAATTTAGAAATGAAAGTTCCAATTCAAAAAATGTAATAACTAAAAATTATTTGAAGTTTTTAGTGAGAATTTCAGTTTAATGCTTCTTATTTTGTAAAATGATCCATTAAAATATGCTGAATATTTCTTGTCGAATATTAAATTGAATAAAGATTAAAATTAGTTTCTTGAATTCCAGTAACGTAAATTAATTATTTACTTCTAGGTTATATAATTGTACATTGAATATTATTATTATAAAAAAAAAATTAAAATGTTGTCACAGGCTTAAGATGGTTATTGTCCAACATGTCGAAGACATTTTTTGGTTAGATTTGGATTTTCATATATTTAGAGCACGGGTCTGTCCCGGTATATCATCAGTCACGGACGCATTTATATAATGTAATCAAGTGATCTGATGAGAGCTTTGTGCCACGACATATTGGACAAAGCCTGGTTTTTACCCCACCATTGACGGACT